>APFE031042741.1:0-16516 GCA_000404065.3 Pinus taeda
ATTATAATATTAATTTCTAATAAACGGGCTTTAATATTAATATAGTAATCATCCTCATAAATTTAATATTATTATCCCTGCTGCCAGGCGATGTTGCATCAATTTTATAATTGAATTTATATTAATTTAGAGTTGACTGAAAAAAATTGTAAAAATATTGAAAATTTAATATTATTGCTCAATGCATAAGTTAATGAGTTAAACGTACACACAAGTACAATGTTATAGGTGTGATTAATGAGTTGGTCTTTTCTCTGGAAAGGAATGCATGGATTATTTGAAGATGAATTAGGGTACCACTATTGTTTTTTGCGTCCCCATGTGTAATATTCAGTTAATGGTAATGCGGACTCCGGTACTTCATTTTAAATCACCCAAGGCTGTGCAGGCCTTAAACCTTTTTTCTTAATACAAACAAATAGCCTAGCGGTGTTACATACGAATCACGATCTTTGTCTTTGTATTTCACACAACACACACCTCCCACGTGGGAGGGGAGGTTCTCGCCCTACAGAAGCACTGTTTATTTATGTTTGTTTTTCAATGTATTAATGAAAACCTTCTATTAACAATAAAATAATTCTCCAAATTTTATAAATTAAAATTTGTAATGGGTTGAAATCACTTTGATGTGATTGGATATACAAATTTCTTTTCAATATTTATTAGAGCTGTAAAATCATTAAAAAAACACTGAATATTTAAATGGGCACTTTCATTACTTTCATTACTCATTCTTTGGTTGCTTTGACATTACTTACACTCATTAATCTTATTTTGGTAATTATGGCACTGCAAAATCATACCTTACCTTATGGTTATAGGGCATACGATGCTATTTTCTTCTAGTCTTTTCTACATGATCATTAAAATATAAAAGATATAAAATGTGGATAGTGTATGATTAAGTGTAACGTTAATATATCATTAAACTATAAAAATCATAAGTTTATAGATTATAAATAAATTTCTAAACATTTTTATATATGTTAAAGTTTAGATTATATTTGAGTTAATTTTATACATTATATAATTATTAATTTATAATTTATTTTATTAAAAGTATTATAGTAATAAATATATAAATGGTGGGCAAAAATATATGTGAACGAATTCACAAAGTTGTTCATAGCTGTAAACAATGCATAATTACAATTAACAAAATACCTATATTTACCAATGAGTAAAACCAAATTTAATCGGATTCTAAACCTTGACACTAACTTGAATTAAATATTTTTACTTTAATGTAGCTATATTTAAACTTGGCGACAGGGACTAGCTACTATGTCGCACTTGTTTTATAATAATAATAATTTTTCTTGTCAATTAATCAATAATTATTTTTACCATGTTCATGATGCTTCATGCCAAGTTTGACCAGATCCGAAATGAGGGAATTTATAAATAACTACTCTCATCTTGAATCACAAGTTTGATCATTTAAGTTAATGTGCATGACTAAGCTTATTTCAGCCTTGGTCTGTCATTTACAAAAATCCTCTCGCTTTCTCAACTTATGCATCCTTGATTACCTTCCATAGTGACGCTAAAAAATTCATGGACACCTAGCTGAACAAGGCCAATGTTGTGCACTATGGTGGACTATCAATATTTCAATTATCGATGTGGTACTTTAGCGGGTCCAACACCTTGTTGCATACAACCTTGCCACCACATAGTCTACTTTCACTGAAGTGTGGTGAGTCATCTCATACTTGCATATATGCTGGATGCACTTTCCAATAACCACTTCAACCTAATTATGTGCAACACACCTTCACACCAAGGTCTCAACCTTAATGCCTATCAAATCCCCCTTTCTATTCATGAGAAGATCCAAAATATAGTCAAGTTGAGATATCTCTAACACCTAGTCCTTGGGCACCACTCTCCACATAAAGGGAGACTTAAATATTAATATTTTAAGATGTTCACCATAAAATAATGTGATATAATAGCAATTTAAAAGTAAAAAAGTTACTAGCATTAAATTAATATTAGCTGAGACATGTGTATATAAATATGTGCTATGTTTAATGTTGATATTCCAACTTATTTTGAATAGTGTGTCACGTGGTTGACTTACACAATATTGGTGATAACATTATGTTGTTAAGTAGTTCATTTTGCATCCAACATTAAGGTTGGCCTTGGCCCAAGCTTTGCCTAGCTTGAAGATAATAATAATAATAATAATAATATGAATAATATAATAATATTTATTATGCCAAGTGTTTATTAAGCTTTGTCAATGGTCTTTATAAATGATTAATGAATTCAAACAAGAATACCCATCCTTAAATGACTAAGAGAAAACAATAAAATACTGAAACATGTAGCTCAAAGGCTAACTGAATAGCTAATCATGCTTATTTGATATCTCTTATACAATACTTGATTGATCGCATTTTTAAATGATTACAAGGAATTCGATCAAGAATGCACATATTTTAATGACTAGGAGAAAACAATTAAATACTAACTCATTTAGCATGAGGGCTAACTAAATAACTAATCATGCTCACAAGTCAAACTACATAGTAACAAATAGGTGTAAAAGAGTAAGAGACTCTTAGAAGTATGCCCTCCATGAGAAGGTCACCTTTGATGATCTACATTATATATATAGTGACTTTAAAGGGAAAAAATGGCACATGAAACCTTCAATAAAATTGATCATTTATCCTACACATATAGTGACATTGAAAGAAAAAACATCTCATAAAATTGTAAATCTTGTTAAAAAAATAATGTTATATATAAAATTTACTTTGTAAATAAATTTATTCCTTTTTATTTTATTTTATTTTGATATAATTTCTTTTTTATTTACATAAATATTAACATTGTCCCCATATTACACAATAAATCTATGATTGCAACAATAACACTAATAATGTATTATGAAGAGATGCTATACATCTCAATCATAAACCCTATATTGTATTTTGTGGATTTTTTGTTTTTGTTTTTGTTTTTTTTTTGTTTTTTGTTTTTTTTGTTTTTGTTTTTTGTTTTTGTTTTTTTTTTTTGTTTGTTTTTTTTTTTTTTTTTTTTTTAAGTACAATTGTATTTTGTATTAATATTGGGCCACATGAAAAGACGAAAAATGAGTAGAAAACTGCATAATGCTTTTGTATAGCATATTATTATGACACTCTGCTTTCTTTATACAAAATGAGATACAAAAGGGATGAATTTTGTTGAAAATAACAAGAAGAAATGATAAAAATAGAATTCAGAAATTTCAGTTTAATTTTTCCTTGAATTAAATTGAGAATTAAAATAAAATTTTATTCTCATAGGAACTTGTAATAGTTAACTAGAGTGAGTTGACTTAGTTAACTTAGGAATTTCGAGTTGGAAGTCTTTCTGAAGTCATGTATATGTTCTCCCTATATTATAGGGGTCCATGATGAGTTAAGTATGAGTTCTAATTAGTTAACTTAGTTTACTGAGTTAAGTCCAGTTAAATTAGTTCTAAACTGTTTGAGGAACTAATAGTGAGTTAACAATCAGTTGATGCATTAGTACACTCAACTAGTGCTACTCTAGTTATCTGAATATTTACTCATCATAAACTCATGCATGTCAATTCGGAGAAAGACCCAATTGAGACTAGAGTGAAAGGACAATGTACTATTTGTTTTAGATTTTTTTGAGTTGCACTGATAGTGCATGCATCCAGGAAATGATCCTTAAGGGATTGTGCACTTATGGATGAGGGATTTCCCTTTAAATATGGGTTAATTCTCTCAGGAATTGGGTAAACAAATAGAAGCTTGGAGGTTTGGAAATTTGGCTAAGTATTGGCCAAAGGAAGTCATTAGGCAGAGGACATGAAATACTTGTGCAAGTTAAGGTCAAGGTTGAGCAGAGCATATTGTATCCAAATTATTTGACCAAGGGTGCAAAGGAAATAGGGACTTGGAGAGTTGGATAATTGGCTAAGTGTTGGCCAAGAGTTTGCTTGTGAGTTGGAAATTGATTTTACTGAGTGTTGGGATTGTTCTTGTGAGAACAAGCATTGTATTATCATCTTGGATTTCTGATTAATGCAATACAAATAATGGGGTTTTGAGCTGTGGCTTTCCCCAAATTTTATTGTGTTATGTGCCATTGATGTTCTTCCTCTTGTCGATTATTGTTTTGCTCGATCTTTATGGGCTTCAACTGTAAAGAGTAGAAGTAGATTCTTGTCTCTTGTTTTAGTAGATTGCACGAGCTTGTGAATCTACAGGATTTTCTACATGGTATCAGAGCTGAGAACAATGAACTAGAGGAGATTTCGAAGTTTTGAGTTTTGGGCCGCGATTTTGTAGAGCAAATCTAAAAATTTTTGTGCAAATTTTTCAGAAACAAATAGAAGATTTGGATTCTTTATGAAAAATACCCAAATTCAAAAATAAATTACCTGAACTGGAGTGAGTTCGGATGAGGGAGATATTGCTGATTTAAAATGAGCTCTTTTTCTAAAAAAATTCATGACATCGAGACAAATGAAATAAATTGGTGTGCTAGCGTAGAACCCGCATTCTCTTGACGTTCAAGATGCCTGCAAAGCCTTGAGGAGCAAGGCAAAGGTTAGAGACTTGGTGGTTGAGAGGGAGAGTAAATTACCTCTCAACATGCAACCCTAGAAGAAGCCTCTGAAGTAGCTTCAGGAAGTTGTGGAGCAGCCACAACTACAGAAGCTGAGAAGAGACCAAGTGGAGGCATCTAGTCATGCAAAGACCTCCAGTAGGGGAAATTTTGAGCCAAGTGGACAGAGGGATCACATGCAACCATACCTCTAGGTGTGAGGTGGGGTGATTTGAAGTGATAGTCCCAAGAGGGATAAAATTGGGCAAGGTCCATTGAGTGGTTTTATCTCATGGATCGTACCTTTCTATGGGAGCCTAAAGTACTTAGTAGCGGGAGGAATCAGTGGGATTGATGCAGTCATAGATCAAAGTGACAAAGGCTAGGGCAGTCAGATACTAAAGAAGCATAGAGAGGGTTGACAACAGTGTAGAAAGGAAAATTCAACAAAAGCGCAGAGTTTTCAGTCGACATAAGCAATAGTATTTAGAGACTTTGATGACATAGACATCATTCTGATTCAGGTTTGATGTTTTTTGTTTCTGGAGTTATTGGAGCAACAACACTAGATATAAGTGTTGCATGCAAAACATTCCAAAGGTTAAGGATTGGGATCGATTTGAATTCCTTTCTTGTTGAGAGGGAGTGTTGAAAATAGCAACAAGAAATGATAAAAATAGAATCAAGAAATTCCAATTTAATTTGTCCTTGAATTAAACTAAGAATTAAAATCGAATTTTATCCTCATAGCAACTTGTAATAGTTAACTAGAGTGAGTTGACTTAGGAATTTCGAGTTGGCAGTCTTTCTAAAGTCGTGTGTATGTTCTCCCTATATTATAGGGGTTTAGGATGAGTTAAGTATGCGTTGTAATTAGTTAACTTAGTTTACTGAGTTAAGTCCAGTTAAATTAGTTCCAAACTTTTTAAGGAACTAATAGTGAGTTAATAGTCAATTGATCCATTAGTGCACTCAACAAGTGCTACGCTATTTAATTGAATATTTACTCATCAGAAACTCATGCATGTTGATTTTCAGAAAGACCAAGTTGAGACTAGAGTGCAGGGACAATGTACTATTTGTTTTAGTTTTTCTGAGTTGCACTGATAGTACATGCATTCAAGAACTGATCCTTAAAGGATTGCACAGTTATGGATGAGGGATTTCCCTTTCAATATGGGTTAATTCTCTCAAGAATTGGGAAAAGAATTAGAAGCTTGGAGGCTTGGAAATTTGGATAAGTATTGGCCAAAGGAATTCATCAGGTGGAGGATAGGAAATACTTGTGCAGGTTAAGCTCAAGGTTGAGCATATCATATTGTATTCGTCCAAATTATTTGACCAAGGGCGCAAGGAAATAAGGACTTGGAGAGTTGGACAATTGGCTAAGTGTTGGCCAAGAGTTTTCTTGTGAGTTGGAGATTGATTTTACTGAGTGGTGGGTTTGTTCTTGTGAGAACAAGCATGGTATTATCATCTTGGAATTTTTAATTAATGCAATACATATAGTGGGGTTTTTGAGTTGTGGCTTTCCACAAATATTTATTATGTTATATGACTTTGATTATCTTCCTCATTTATTATTGTTTTCTCGATGTTTATGGGCTTCCGATGTAAAGAGTAGAAGTAGATTCTTGTCTCTTTCTTTGGAAAATTGCATTAGCTTATGAATCTACAGGATTTCTACAAATTTTCTTAGCAAAGCTACTAGTGTAGAGTCTTACAAAAGAACACTCTAGAAAGACAACCTTACAAAACATGAGAGATTGTTGAGTTTACGATTTTAGTTCCAGATTCACCCATTGTTGTTCTCCTACTTTTGTTGTTCCTATTATTCTTGCAGTTGTCCTTCATTAACTGTGCTCTCTCCAACTAAAACTAGGAAGCCCTTGGAAGACTACTTTTGTTGTGCAATACAGGTGGCCAATTTTACAATTCTCTACTTCAAGATAATATTCTTAGTTTATAAGAATGTTATATATACTGTATGATTTTCTAATATATTGAGAATTGGGATGCTTTCCTCAACCCAAACTTTCCTTTGAGTCCCCTATAGACACCAAATATTCTCCAAGGCATTTTTATATATACTATCTTCAAGATTTGAGCTTGGAGAAAAGGGAAGGGTAAAGGGGAAGATCTACACAACATCATAACCAAAAAGTGTTTATGAGCCTAAGGTTCCTATATAAAAACAAAAAGGGGGATGCCAAAACACAAGGCAAAACCATGAAATATTCTCAATATTAAGAAACCCCTATGTACCAGTGACCATATAAAAGCTAATGAGATAGAAAGAATGAGTTGAAATTTCATAGTAGAGGGCTCCACATTTACTAATACACTAAGAAAATTGTGTGTTGATCCTGGGATCAAAAGCCCTCGATTGCTATAGAACATATAAAATCAAGCCATAGTAAAAGAGTAAACTCAAAATTCAGAGAATAAGACCAAGAATTTACCAGAGCGATGATAACAAGTGTCAAGGGTGTGGCTCATATGCTCATTAACCATGAGAAGAAAGCCAATGATCAGTAGAATAACATTTGGGTATTCATAATGGAGCCAAGAGTGACAACCCTATGAGAAAACAAAATAAATTTTCTTGTAGCACAATCGATTAATCCCACCCAAAATAATCATGGTGAATTGGGAGAGCATGATTGGGGAGGTAGAAATAAAATAGGGGAAGGTACCAAACACACAATGAAGACAATATGGGCCATGATATGAAGTAAAAATTATCTCATTGGTGATGAGGAAGTCTAAATATTTTTGAAAATAGGGTGATGATATACATAAAAGCCAATTTTCATAATAATGAATGATAATTAAAAGGCTAACGGATTTGGAATTCATATCTCCCATATGAGGTGACCAAATTTCCTTTGGAATGTTAGTTGCTTTTCGGCCAAGGTGTCAACACATCCATTGTGTTTTCTTAGGATGTGAAAAATTTGAACCTTTCCAAATTTATCAAGTTTTGATTGGATCCTGGCATAATGTGTGACGAATGCTTATGTATGAGTATTTTATTTGTAATCTTGAATTGCTTCGATTATAATCCTTGAGCCTATGAGTACCACCAACTTTATGATATGCTCCCTACTTGTTAAGAGAAAATGAAGAAAAACATTTCACTTGATTATTAGTTACACATCCTAATTCTCATGAGAAGTCAAAAAACATTGTTTTATCTAATTTCTATAAAATTGCATAAACACCCACTTCCTTTTTGTAAAAAAATATAAAAATGATGATGAAATATGAATATTATATTAATACATAATCCAACAATCGTTATATATAAAATTTATATTACTTATATTTGTAAACAACACTTCCACAATTTACTTATATTATTTACATTGTGTTTTGTTATGCGGAATTTACAATTGCAGACAAAAATATCTTCCCTAGACCCAATGGATTGGTCTAGAACAATAGAAAGCAAAGAATATAGAGTTTCCATTACAAAAATTGAAAAATGGAAAGAAGCTTACTTGGAATTCATCGCAAGCTTTACTTTCGTCCCAACTTGTAAGCTCCAATCGTAGCTCCAATTTCTATAATTAGAACTTGCACATACATTTACAACAAGCCAATGATCCACAACATCTACATAGAAGAATTCAATTACTCTATTCAATCGATCAACGAAAAATTCAAATACATGAATGCAAATGTAACATAACACATATAGGAAAACAATATACTCTTTGTATTAATAGAAATAGGAGAGATTTTACAACCAAGAATAGTAGTTGATCTTGTAGAGATCTCCCCAAGTTGACTAGTCCTTCCTTGTCACAAAGCACACCTCAATGTCACCCTAATGCATGAAGACGATGACACTCTTAGATTCAAGGCAACAACATGAGGGCATGATTAGTGTCCAAAATCAAACCTTGATGTTGTATATGGAAGTAAATTTATAGGAGTGGGATGGTAGTTTAGGAATTCTTATCCGTTTATCAATCTAGGCTTGAGATCCACTTAAGATGGGAGGATGAACTCAAGGGATAAGAGGTGAAGTCTCCAAGGTAGGATCAACTAGGACTCAAATTTCTTATCCAAGGTAAATGGTCAAAACAACCCATAAAAGCTTTTGGAAGAGGAAGCTTTGGGATGATTTTTAATTTTTTCAAATTTCTAGAATAAGCACACCCCCAACAAGGAGTAAGCTTTTGTTGGTCAACGCTAGTGAAAAAAGGAGCAACCTACTTTTGAACATAGGTCCCTAAAAGTGAAGGGTGTGTTGGGGCTTAAAAGCTCTGATTTTTGGTAGTTAAACCTTGAAACTCAGTTATTTGGAAAGGTCATGCTTAGGGATTTGTGTAGGGATGATGAAAACATGTTCATTGATGGTGATTGATTCGATTTGCATGCCTATTGACCATATGTGAAAAAATTGCCTATAATAGATTGCCCCCTAAAGAAAAAATTGAGAAATTGTAGATGATGACTAAAGTGCTTTACCTTGTGACAAGTTTAGATCAAGAACAACTGGTCAAGATCATCATCTGTTAGAATACATATTCATCATGATGTCTTTCCTGAGGAAGGCATACCCATGCTCATCATATAAGCTAACATTAAATGTACAATGACCAATAATTCGTGTCCACTGATGAAAAAAAGTGGATCATTGATTGGATGGATGTGTGTATGATCATAGCCATCATGCTTTGTAATCTTGCAATAATCCTGAAAACACAACTCGGAGGGATGGAACTAGAACTGGGTCGTCTATCTCATTCACTTGATTGTCCAATGTATGAGTCTAACCATGAAAATAAAGGAGATGGAGTCGAACATGGCATACAACATCTAATTACTAGCCAATGATGTAAGCCATTAATAGATGCGAGAGAAACCACTGATAATGTTAGTGGCTCTCAAGGTACAACAATACAATCCATATGGTGAGAATGGATGAGTTTAAGTCAAACACCATATGGAATCTTTCGGTCGAAGGAATATTGATGAATTTTTTTTATATTTTTTTTTGACCGAGAGCGAGGAAACTTACCATTGATGTAAACAAGTAACAAGGTATTGAAGGAAGAGTTTCTAAGTCAACTTCCTGGATATTGAGCTGATGTCAACAAGAAGCGAACCATCGTAGGAGGGCCTTGATGTATCCCCCATTAACGACACAAAACATGTATCATGATTGAGAAAAAATGATGCTAATGTGGAACTGGTTCAAGAACGACAGACATGGAATGAAGGCTTAAGAGTATCATAGCAGATATCAAATGAATGACTTCTCTTGAACATATCGACAACATTGAATGGAGTTGGCAGCATTGACCCAAAACCGAAAGTGAAGGCTTTGATATGGTGTGATGAACCAAAAACAAGGATATTTCCAACTCAACAACCACAAAGATGAAGTGGAAGAGTGTCATGTTCAAGAGCAACTCACTGCCATTAATAGATAAAGTACCATGTTTTCCCAATTTCCCCAACCATTTCTGGTCAGTACCTCTTTATTTTTTAACAAGCTTGAGGAGGATAACATATGCTTTATTTTTAAGTTCATTCTTCAGATGAATCCCTCTGAGTATATTTAACAAACCCTAAGAATGAGTGGTTCGGTCCTGTCATGTTCGATGAGTCCATCTCTATTTGACATTTTTACAAGTCCAACGAAGGTGAAACTCGACTCCTTTTTCATGTTTAGAGAGTTTGAAAAAGAGGTAAAAAAGTAAACTCCTAAGGTTCCTTTTTGTAAAATTGTCTCTTAAGTTCGAAAAGGAAGAAAATGATACTCAGGAGAACCTGTTAGGCATGTTCAACTAAGCTATTCCTTTTTCATAAATAGTCTATCTCAGTCCATAAAAGGGTTAAACTTATACTGAGTAGACATCTTTTCATTTACTTTAACGAGTTCAAAAGTATAAGTGCTCGTAAATATTTTAATGTTTAAGAAGTCTGAAAAGAGCTGAAAGAGGACTCCTCCTAGAGGAATGAGTGTTATAAAGGGTGGTAACTGGTTTCAGTCATGATGGAACTGCTCAAAACATGTAAAGGTCAAGAGGCTTGCTAATAAGACCACTCATTGTAGCAGTTCCTCAGGAAGGGGTAAAACGTCAAGTGAAAGCATATGATTGGCCAAGAAGATGGTGCTGATGGAATGAGAAAACCAAGGCTCATCTAGTAGAAACATGGTGATAAAAAGAAAGGAAATCATGAGAGATATGATGATAATCGTTTCATTTTTACAAAAGCTTGAAACATGGGAAATTATTCTAGAAATTGGTTTCATTTTTACATAAGCTTGAAATAGAGGAAAACTATGGTTGAAATGAGTTTGCATGCCCCCACCATAATTACTCAAATTTAGGCACATTCTCCTGTGGTGCAGGGAAATTCTCAGTGCAGACACAAACAATTCCTCTAGCCCGAGAGAGTGGGTCTAGCCACAAAAAAACAATCTATGGAAAATATCCTTAAGCTAGAATCAATTAAGAGGGCCTACCTCTTAGAACACTATTCCTCTTGGTGATGATCCTACTTCCTCACTCTAGCTATCTTCCATTTCCTACCTTCGAATACCTAAAACAAGAAAACAAAAACAACAACAAATGTGATAGCATGCAATATTGTATTCATCCTACTTAATAGGTCAAGGAACACTAAGCCATAAAGATGTAAAATGACACTTCATGTAGGAAATCATTTGATAGTTTCATTAATATAAATAAGAAATATATTAAAACTGGTGCCTTGACGTTGCTGGTCTCCTCTGACTTATTCAGGTTCCCACACTTCTACTAGCACTTCATGGATAGCCCCAATAATGGAAGTTTTAAGGCTTCTTTCCCTCTAGTCTCAAACCAAACCAAAATCACACTATTCTCCCTCAAACACACACTAGAAAGATATAAGCTATAAATGACTTGTTGGTTATTCAAACTTGCTCCAAAACTCCAACTAGAACTTAATTAGAACTAGTTTGTGCTTAGGAAGAAGAGAGGTTTATATAGCTTGGATGGAGGGGAGATGGTTCCTCTTCTCATGGGAGAAGGCCTTATCTCTTGGATTAATTCCATCCTAATAGGGGAAAGGAGCCCAAATTGACCTCCTTGACTCCATCTAGCCTAACCATTTACCAGACTTCCATTACAAAGCTTCTAGGGCTAGAAGCTTCAGCTCCCTTTTTAAAAAAAATTCCAAAAGAGGATCGACGCGACTGATAAAGGGATTAGTCAATCCGATCAGTGCTAGGGACAATTTTACTCCCTTCATATCGTCATGAGGAGGACACATGTCATTAGTGTTAGTCTTGTAAATTGGGATAAACAAAATATTTTTGGGAAATGATGCAAAAGGGAATTGTTCTGCTCATGAAGAGGGACACAATGGGAGTTTCTTCATGATAGGAAAGCATGTCGGGGACACTATAGAGGTCCTCCAAGATCGTAGATGAGGAGTACAGGGACAATGAAAAAATGTTGTGTAACAGATGCCCCCTAAAGCATGAAGGCTGAACTAGAGTGGGGTCAAACTATTTATAAGTGGAAGCGGGGAATCGAAGTCCGTTATCGAAAAACCTACAAGCAAGCATAGATACATATACATCACTGAAAAATTTGAATAATGATACATGAATCGTCGTATGGACACAACTATTCAGAGAATGATCATGTAAATGGATCCAAGGTATGGGCACAACCATCCAACAGAAAGGATCATAATGAAACCAAGGTATGGTCGTAATCACCCAATAATGAGAAGGATCACATATAACAACTCATGGTAGGTCACAACCATCCATATGAAAGAGACATGTCTATCAACATGACCATGTCAAATCGCCTCGCAACCTGGAATTGTGTAATCTTATCTCAGGGTCTTGCGCTCTAAACGACCCAATCATAGTACAAATCCTAACATGTGAATGATTGTGTTGATGTCGAACATGATAGGAAGTCACTTGATTACCGGTCAATAATGTGAACCATTGACAAGCGCGAGAGAAACCACCAATAATGACAATGGCTCTCAAGGTAATGGCAACACGGTTCATAGAATGTGAATAAAGAAACTGATGTCAAACACCTGTGAAATAACCCAATAGAAATCTAATGATGTGAAATTGTCGTCGAGTGCGAAGAATTTTCCATTAGGGCATGCAAGCTCTAAGGTACTGGAAGGGAGTCTCTCGGCCAACTTCCTAGATAATGAGCTGAAGTTGACATGAAATGACCATGTCGAAGGAGGGCCATGATGTATCCCACATCATCGACACAAGACAAAAGTATGCAAATGATTTTAGATGATACAGAGAATCAGGAGTAAGTGTAACTACAAAAGAACTGACTCTTGAACATATCGACGACATGATTTCGGAGTTTGGAAGTCGTTGGATCCATAGGATCGGTGGTCATGAGGACGTGGTAGAGATCAAATGGAAGGAAAAAAAGAGTGGCCCAACCCGGGAAGGTCAAACGAAAAGGAGGATATCCCACCCTGACATGAAGTAGAAAGTGTCATGTTCAAGAGTGAGCTGCCAACGTGACTGACCGAATTTCTAAATTTTCCCCCACCTTTTCTGGTAGGTACCCCAATTATTTTTTATCACAAGCTTGAAGGGGATAGCATATGCTTTCACACTAAGTTCATCCTTAAGATGAATCTAACCTAGTAAGTTTAATGATCCCTAGGAAGGAGAAGCTCACGTTCGTCATGGCGACGAATCCAATGTCATTTAATGTTTTAACGAATTCGACAAAGGGGTAACTAGATATCTTTTTCATGTTTAGAGAGATTGAAAAAAATACGGAAAAGAAAACTCCACATGGTCCCTTTTTGTACATTTTTTTCCTTCGATCCCGAAAAGGTAGAAAATGATACTTGAGAGAACCGCTTGACCATTACAGTCAAGGAGTACCTTTTTCATAAATAGTGCATCCCAACCTGAAAAAGGGGTAAACGTATACTAGGTGCACGATGTTTTGTAGCCTTTTAACGAGTTCAAAATGAAAAGAGCTCGACAATCTTTTCATGTTTAAAGGGTCAAAAAAGAGCTTGAAAGCAAACCGCCCATTTTATTCTTTTTTACGAGTCAAAAAGGGAAAAATACTCGGCAATATTTTCACCTTTTATGAGTCAGAAAAGAGCTTAAAGGTGACTCATCCTGGAGTAACGAGTCATATAAAGGGTAGAAACTGGTTTCGGCAATGGAGGAACTTCTCAAAACATGTAATGGTCAAGAGGCTAGCTAATAAAACCACTCACTATTGCAGTTTCTCAAGAAAGGAAAAAAAACCAAGTAAAAGCATATGATCGGCCAAAGAGATGGTGGCGATGGAATAAAACAACTAAGGCTCATCTAGCATAAATCAG
The DNA here is from genome assembly GCA_000404065.3 of Pinus taeda. Classification (NCBI taxonomy): domain Eukaryota; kingdom Viridiplantae; phylum Streptophyta; class Pinopsida; order Pinales; family Pinaceae; genus Pinus; species Pinus taeda. The sequence continues at coordinate 13,942 of APFE031042741.1, forward strand.
CTGATTAAAATGGCAATCACGAGATGTAAATTGGGCATGGGTTCATTTTTACACAATCTTGAACCATGGAGAACTCTGCTTGGATTTAGTTTCATTTTTACACAAGCTTGAAACGAAAAACTATGCTTGAGATAAGTTTGCATGCCCTCGACATAATGACTCAATTCATGGTACATGCCTCCGAAGCTTCATTTCATTCAACTAGGTGAATGGAATGAAGGTTCACTTTCGAGATCTAGGAAAGACTCGACTGGGATTTTATGAGATCTTAATCAAAGACTTGATTTGGAAAAGGGAGGTGTTTCATTTTTTAACGAGATTGACATAGTAAAAGAACTATCCTCGAACATATGCTTCATTTTTTAACGAGGTTGATATAGGAATAAACTATCCTCAGGCTCCTTGATTCATTTTTTAATGAGCTTGACATAAGACAAGGAACTATGCTAACATTCCCTGTTTCATTTTTTAAATAGCTTGACACAAGGCAAGGAACTATGCTCCATTCCTTGATTCATTTTTTCACGAGGTTGACACAAGACCAGGAACTATCCTCACCACATCTGTTCGTGAACCATATGAGAACATGGCTCCTAAGAGGTATTCACTAGATGGAAGAACCACACTCTAGGAGGAATACATGTCAATTGGTACCATACACAGATCAGGTTCCAATGCCCCTAGTACGTAATGTACTATACCATTTGTGTGATCATTAGTAGAGGTGGAGATGGAATGGGTAGCCACATAATTGACATGTGGCGGGGAAGGTACTGCTTGCAAACAAGAGCTGATAGGGGATGATGGTTGCAAAGGACGTGTTTGGTGATCAATGAATGATAGTTGATCAATAGTCACAATTCTCCCTTCGTGCGGAAAACAAGCCACATGGAAAAGTGAAGAAACAAGAGCTCCCATGACATAAACATAGTCGCATCCAAGGAGAAGATTAAAATCTAAGGGGTCTTCAACTACCATCACGTCTATATAGATGGTCTTTCCTCCAAAAGTAATAGGGAACTTCAGAAGGATCCCTAAGGGTTGACTGGTTCCTCTGTTGAAAGCCAACAGATTCTGGGTGACAGGCATAAGGTGCGAGGAACCCAAATCTTTCCAAGTAGTAAAAGACATGATGCTAACAGATGTTCCTTCATCTAAGATAGTGCCATGTACTACCATATTATAGGCTTGTATTGTGATCTAGAAAGGCACATAAGATGGGAGGTAGAAAGCAGTCAATTGACTCCAATCAAAAGAGATGACATAACTACTTGGTGGGGGTATCATAGGATTGCCCCCATGCTCTGCAGAAATAGAAGAAATACTATCCTAAACTACCAGGATGGGATGGTCGCTATTCGATTCATGAGAATATGAGAATCTGAGAAGAACACGAGTAGTATGATCATTACTCTCTTTGTGAACAAAGTGAACAACTAAAGGCGGAGCCAACTCGACACTCTTTTCGACCAGAGGTTTGTCGAAAACAGACACAAGAGAGTCATGCTTAGGAAGAGCAGGATGGGCAAGAGGTGAATCCGAGTCAATCTCTTTACCAACTAGGAGAGGGTTAGAAGAAAGCCTCTGATAACCAACAAGAAGTCAGGGTTGAGGAGCTGTAAGGTTTTGCAAAATTTTGGAAGCTTTATCCATAAGAGGACAAAGGTGAAGAAGATGCTTCCCTTCACATAACCTATAGGGGAATCTAATATTCCCCTTCTTCTTACCATCGCTAGCCGAGGGTGTAGCATCAACATGATCTCTAGAGGTCAATGGGGATGGTCGATCTAGATTTTGAGACCATATCTCTAAGACTCTGAGAATGCCAGGACAGTCTCGAAGGAGATGGTCACCCTTACACAACTTGCAAGGGAATCTAACCTTCCATGGAGGATCAAAAGGTTTTTCAATAGGAAGTGCGCTTAGAGCAATAACTACATGGTTGGCCTCTCGCTTATCTGACTTCTTCTTCTTCTTCTTAGCCTCTTTGTTACTCGATTTGAAACTTTCACTAGGAAAAGTAGAAGAGGAAGGTGAAGAAATAGGGGAAGAAGGTGAGAGGTCAAATTTAGAATCAACTTGATGTGATTCAAATGAAGAAGACGTTTACAAGGAGTCAAGACACTCGGGACCACCGAAGTTGAAAATAATTGGACAGGTAAACCCATGGTTAACCCAGGGAGGGACAACATTGCCATATAAGGAGCACCAACATTTCCAAAAGAACGAAAAGGACCAGGATTCCCATACGAGGGTGTTATAGAAATTTTTGGGCACTACAACCCCAATCATAAATGTCCATAAACTGAGGGCTCCTAAGCCCCTAAAAGTGTTGCTTCACTACCTAAAGGAACAAGGTCAGCTGATTACATCATCTCCCAGAAGTTCTCCACAAAAAACTACTTAGAAATGGTCAAAACTGGACCATACTGACTGCCCAGTGCAAAGGGTGTGATGCATATCACCTTCCAAGTGTAAAGGGTGCGATGCATACTGGATGGCCCCTTTGTAGGGTGCGATGGGCGAGAATGGACAAATGGCAGAGACAGTTTGTGAGGTGGAAGATCATAGAATC
>APFE031042749.1:944-12227 GCA_000404065.3 Pinus taeda
TGCTACTTTTCATCTTAATAAAGCTATTCAAGTTTTCCTCCATATCCTTGTATGTTTACTTATATATGCATTTGTATGGTTAACACACATCTGGTCCTGTCTTATTTATGAGTATAGATCTTTGTTCTTCGATAGTAGTATGTTGCTATGATTCCACAGGTGCTCTTTGAAGCTGGGCAGACAAAGAAGAAGCGGCAAAGCTCTATCAGGAAGGAGAGGAAATCAAGCGCAAGACTAAGATTGGTCTCCTTGTTTCCCCTCTTGTCTATTTTCATAAAGGAAAACGAAAGTAGACTTTACATGTTTGTTTCTAAGATAGCTACCAGTCTTAGTGGGAATAGCAGCATCCGAGTGGACATTATTCCCGGTAACACATATGCACTAAGGCAAGAAGGTGCCTCTGACAATGCATCAGAAAGCTGTGCACAATTGATATAGTGGACAGCAAAAGAATGTGTGGCAGATGTTAGTACAATGTGAACATTGTTGGATGGACTCCGAGCAAAGATCACCGCGCCAACTGAGTGACTCGGGACGAGTCACGATGATTGTGTTGGGGGCCTGCTGGGTAGCAGATCCCCCGCTTAACAGTTTTAGGGCTTAAAGCCCAAAATTTTGGGTATTGATATTGTAAAAGTTCCGCGAAGTGCACAGAGCGCGAATTGTAATAGGTCAAGTCAAAGGGTTGTCCACCCGAAAATAATGTAAGATAATAGGAAGCGAGTTGGCCTGCCCATGGTCTGCGAACCATGGGAATGTATAAATAGAGCAAGGTTCTAAGGGTAGAAGGCATCTTTTTGGTACTAATCTTAAGTATTATGGGTTTTTGAATGCAATATCCGCTCTGAGTTTGTAAGGCTGAGTCGTGGTTGATAGTAGTTAGAGGAGGCTCTGCAGCTGTGTGCACAAAGGCCTGGTAGAGTCTGCACCTGAGTGTGTGGACCCCTACAGCTGAGTGCACAGACCGCTGCAGCTAAGTGCGAAGGGTGGAATTGGATTGTACTAAACAGAAGATTAATAAAGATAAGTGTTTCTAAATTATTGTGTATCTGGTCGCAGATCTATATGTTTATTCTCATGTTATGGTTTTATGCATATCTTTAAGATTTATGGTTGTGCACGCTAGTTATAATAGTTGAATGCTTGATTGAAGACCTTAAGAATTAGATCAGATCTATAATAACCCCAATAATAATAAGGAATCTAAGAGTGCCTCGTTGCAAAGCTACGCGAAGGCCAGACAGCTATGCAGAATAGAATGAGTGCGTAGATCGGTTCGCGACCCCTCCAGTCCTCATCAAGACATCCCTAGGGTGCAGAAACCTGGTTCCAGCACCCTCCCATACTACCTCGGGTGAGACTTCACTCCGCGCTCCGCAGATTGTTGCCGAAAGGGCCGGTAGTGTGGGATTTGTTTGGCTAAAACACTTCCGAACCTGGGTCAAGCCCTAATAATCTAACAATAGCCAATCTCAATTAGCATAGGCATAAAGCTCTAAAAACATTTATTGTGTAAGGGTTTTATAAATATGCCTCTCGACATAGCTAAATGAGACTTGAATTTTATTTGTAAGCGCTCTATTTTGATATATAAAAACTCTATTTAAATTCCATCATGTTGTGAAATCTCAATGCATGGATAATTAACTTGTGAAAATTGTATAGTGCTACCTGTGTCTCATAAGAGGGCCCCCTCGAGATAGTAAGGTCTTCGTTTATTAACAGTTAGTATTTCAGTTCGGATTTCTTGTATATTTTTGTCAGTCCATTTGAGCATTCGAGTTTTGATTCTTAGATACAAGTTTGAGATTGTTTTTTCTAATCATTTTATTTTTCAGGTGAAGAAAGAGTTCAAATGCACATGGATAGAGTATAATATAACATAGCAGTAGAAGTATAAGCTTTACATTGTAGTGATTTTCAAATAAATAACTAATCCTTCTTTAAATTAAAATAGATTCATTTGTGAGTGTGATTTTACTACAAAGAGTGATTTGATTCGAGTACAAGTGTGATTTACGTTTAAGCAAGTGTGGTTTTCAAGAGTGATTTTCATTCAAGTACAAGTATGATTTACATTTAAGCAAGTACGGTTTTCAAGAGTGATTTTTTATTTAAGCAAGTATGATTTTAAGAGCAAGAGTAATTTTATTTTAAAGCAAGTGTGAGTGTGATCATTATTCAAGCAAGTAAAGTAGAATTGATTTCATTTTGTATTAGTGTTTTATTTACTTACATAGATATAGAGAAACATGTGCATTTAGATAACTCAAACTAAATTAGGAATTGAATTAGTGACAAAGACTCCTAGCACATACAATGCACATACATTTCATTAGTTTACTAGCCATGGTTGATAATTCAAGTAAGTAATTTAACATCAATTAAATTACCAAACAAAGAGTGGGTCCTATCTAATTGGTTGTAGTGGATTTGTCTTTCTCTCTCTTTCTCATGCATTTGGTTCTTTTTTCTCCCTTTCATAGGCATTGAATAGGCTACACATTACTTTGGTTAGGTCATCAATGGGGTCGTCCTTGGCTGTGCCGAAGTCGATGGTTGAAGTCATGCTTTTTGTTGATGTGAAGGCTTGAAACTTGAGCCTACTTCTACTGGATAAACCTATGGCATTGTTCCTCCAAAATATGGTTGTGTAGGTCCCCTTCGAGTGGATAATTTATACAGGTCCATTAAACCCTTCCAATCCTTTTCAAATGGAATGTCACATGATTTTGCATCCAGAATAGACCCCTCCATATTTGTGATCACATCATAATAAACCTTGCCTCACTCTTTTAAAATGTTCCTTAACATGAATAAGATTTCAAAATGATCATCAAACAAGTTCACAATCTCTTTTCCATGTAGGGTACGGTCCTCCTCCCTAAATCCTTTATGATCTTCCTTAATTGCAATCAGGATTTTCATGAGGGATTCCTTGGGATATAGATCCCCATTACCATCAAAGAAAGCTGGAAATTTCCTCTTGTATAACATCTTGCATTTTTTATTGAAGCCATCTACTTCTTTTACTAGTGCCTCTAATTTCTTCTCAACCAATATCACCGATTTTTGTTCCTTTCATTTGATTAACCCTTGTTACCCACTTGGATCTTTCATTATCCACAATGATGACATCCTCCTTAGGCATACGATTAAAAATATATATTATCACTCTAGCCTTGGTAGGGAAGTCATCAATAGCGTTCTTAATAAAATACATCACTCTATGGGCTCTGCTGACAGTTTCTACTTTTCTTGGATCAACTCCATATGATCCCAGTGCTTCCCACTATCTCCATTATCATCTCCCATATGATTCTTTTGGTGGCCATAAAGATTATTTACTGGGGTGTTTCCTCCTAAGAAACTCCAACTCTACTTCAATTTGTGCACCATGCTCTTGAGTATGGTATAGCTGCATCTTGGTACTTTCTAGCTCTTCTTCCATTGTATTTAGTTCTTTCTCTCGATTTGAGAGGAGAACTTGACACTTCTTCACATCTTCTAATACCATCAATGATTCTGCCTACCTGGATAGAACATCAGGGGTTTTGTGAGACTAATAAGTCTCTCCCATCTTCTCCTTCATCTATTGGACCTATACCTTCAGTAGCACAATTTGGTCCTTGGATTCCTTATTCTTTGTAAGTGCATCATGGAGCTTCTACTTTAGCTCCTAGTTGTCATTTTCCGCCTCTTCCAACTTATTTGTTTTCATGGGGTGTGAATCTATGAATTTTAGTTGCTTTTTCATGGAGCCTATCTCCCCATCCTTATCCTCCAACATAGTTTTATATTGCTTAAAATCATGAGGAAATGTAGCTTGGTGGGTGACTTTTTCCTTTATGGTTTTTATCTTTATATTCATGGATCTGCATACCATATTTTCATATTTCAATTGGTTGCTATCCTTGGTTTACAAATCTTGCAACTTCTTGGTTGTATCATTTTTCATATGCATTTGTCTATGCATCATATGAGTCACTTGCATATTCAGATCCATGATATTTGTATATGGAATATGGTCCACAAGAAGGGATAGTGGATGAACTTGATAATCTGACAATGACCTGGTCGTCTACAGAGTCTACTTTCGATTGCAACACCGCCAACTTGAAAATACCCCTTTCATAGTCTAATCCACTTTCAATCTACATAGGGGGAAGTGGCTAATTTTCTGCTATTCTTATGTGTCTTTTCCTTTCTTTATATGCTTTCTTAGTTATCTCTTGAAATTGTTCCACCACTGACATGTCCCCAGGGTTGGAAACCTTGCGTGACTCCGTCGTTTTTGATGCTGACATGGTAAAAGGCATGTGCTCCATAGTGAAATCTTGTTTTGATAGGGTTTCCATATGGTTGTTATACAACACTGGCGGTTGTGATTCCATCTCATCACCCCCCTCCTCCTCATCATCATCATCTCTTACCACTTCTTCTATGCTTTCTTTCTTGAAGCTAGGCTCCTCCCCTTGGCCAGCATCCATGAGTTCTGAAGTGACCCTCTTCTTCCCTGAGAGGTGGGAAATTCTTGATTCAACTAGATGGAAAATTGCTTTGACATATTACCAATTAGGCTTGTTGGCACAATCCTATACTATGGGATTTGGGTCATGGTTATGTTTTTCTTTGTATTTATCTTTTCTCATCTCATAAATCATATTATGAGGGTTGTACTTCCATACTCCTACTTGTGGGAAGTCAAAACTCTGCAAGATATTTCCCACAAGATCTAAGGCATTCCTTGAATTGGCCATGAATGGTCCTGCCTCATGAGGTAGGTGGAAAGTTATTGCTACCTTCCTGGAAGTGAAATGTATATTATCATTGTTGAATCTTTGCCTTGTATACTCCAATGAAAATATGTGGGGAGTCAAGAATGTTGGTAACTGGTAAGGGTTTCCTTCGGATCCATATACCCTGATGACTATATATTCTTTGAAAAGGTACCAATCACCAGTTCTAGTATCAGGAGTGAATTGTAACTTCTCCCTGAGGAACTGAGGAGCTCTTAGTAATGGTTCACAATGTAACAAGGTATAGACAACTCGCATGAAAGAAGACACATAATTTAAAAAACCATGGTTATCTTCTAGGTTTTTACCACTAGTAACCACTCATAGATACGTAACAGAGAATTATGTTCATCCACCATCTTGGGCTTTAGGTGAGAATATTGTTCGTGAGTAAATAAGTGGACCAGATATGCTTAGTAGATGAAAGATATCCCTTCTCCAAATTCTATCATTTGGGAATGGATTACATTAGACAAAAATTGTCGAAAATCAAACTTGGTACTTGCCTTGGTGGTTAGGTGTCACAAGGAGGCTAAGTGACCTAAAATTGTTTTGGTTACATAAACATCAGTATCGAGACCAAGAACTTGGGAAACCATGGAAAAGGATAACTTAGGCATAGAATCAAAGATTGTGATGTGGTAAGGAAAAGGGGCAACCAATATCTCTTTGACATATCCATGCACCATTAGTTTCTTCATTTCTAAAGGAAGAACATTCCACTTCTCCTCAAGTGTCTCTTTATCCAGCTTTTGCAAATATGTTCTATCTAGAAAAGAAAGCATATTTGCAATTACTTCTGGGGTTATTTTGCTTATCACCTTGTCTCCTTGAGATGAGACAATAACTCTTTTATCTGACTAGTACCAGGTGACACACCAGGATACCTTCTTTGGAAAACGATAAACATGTGGGACCACTGATATGACCAAGTTTGATGTAGATAAATTGTTGTGGTCGCCTATTGTGTCACAAGCACTTAGTACCACATGAATTACCTTCCTCATATCATAAGTGGTTATCATTGGGTCCCAGACAATTGCATCACCATCATTAAAGTTAGGTTCTTTAGTTTTCTCAACCATTGGGACATTAGCAGAGCTTTTGGTAGATGAGGTGGCCATTGTGAAAACATGACTTACTATTGGTTAGATAAATCGATCTTGCGGACAAGGCCGATCTCCCTAGTATCGACAGATATCTAGCAACAAGCAGGACAAGCAAATCTATCTTTCTCTAAACATATATGATTCATAAACAAAAACTATAGAGGTGTTTAGACCCTACCTTAAGTCCAATGCTAGTTTGTAGCAACCATCCTTCAACCGTCCGACAGAGTTTCCTTTTGAGAACCTGCAAACACAAACAAGCAAACATCAAATAACACCTGCATAGCTAATATCATAACTCATGTTCATTATGGTGATCAAGGAATCCATAAAATAAACCATAAAACACAGCTTACTGAGAAAAACAAACTTATTTATATTAACTTTGAAATAGAAGAACCTTACAACCTTTTCAGTCTTGATGTTGTACAAACTCTTCCCAGGGTTCGAAATAGGAATCTCCTTTACTTTGACAAGCCTCACACTCTTCCAAATGAGATCAAAGATGTATGTAATCTCTCCTCACAAAAGCTCAATTAGGAAGACTAAGTTCTAGCAGCATTTCACCTAAAAAATATTCAGCTTTCAACCTCTTCAGTAACCAGCCCAATGATTCATTTTATAGTGCAGAGGAAGGAGGTTACAGGTCCACCTATGAAGGGATAGAGTCCTTCTTCAAAGGGATAAGCTCCTCACATCGAGGGGTTAGCTCCTTAAGGTATGGGATGCATGAACCTTAAGGGAGCGAACTTGCCACCTCAAGATTCCTTCCAGAAGCTTCTAGAAATGACTCAAAGTGAGTTTTTAAGAATATACTTGCGCCTTTTTGACTTTTACAGGGGTTCGCACCCATAACATAGAGACAGAGCGGTCATGTGCGCAGGGAACATGACCATTAGGTGCGCGACCGCAGGTAATGCTAAGAGAAAGTGTGGAACCAAAGTTTTAGAGACTTTTAAGGGCTTTCTCTTATTTTCAAGGCTTGATATGAGGAACTGAAGCTTAAGACTTGCAAAGCAGGAAAATATGAGTGATAATGGACTCATACAGATTGTAGAATGCCAAGGTGACAATTTTTTGTGCAACAGATTACCCCCTAAAGTGCGAAATCTGTAATAGATGAAGATAGAGTTTGTCATCTATGAAGAGTGAAGTACTTCGTCATTTCAAAGATCATCCTATGGACACCCCAGTCAGAACCTGTGAAAACATTCAATGCAAAATACATATATGTGAACATATCATCGCTGAGGTAGGCATTCCCATACTCAGATCAAAACTGACTAGAAAACTAACTAAATTGTTCTGATACAGGAATGATTTTGTAATACATCACGAGTATAGACATATGTAGACACAGTATGGGCGCAACCATCTGTTTATGAATGGTCCACTGTATAATGAATAACAAAATTCCTAGCAGCCTGGATGGAAGAAACTAGATCTAGGGTCTTGATTTTTGCTTCCCTAACTAGTACGATTCTATCCATGTGAATGAATGTGTCGAAGTCAAACATGGTAGAAACCACTTGATTACCAGTCAATGATGCGAACTGTTAACAAGTGTGAGAGAAACCACCAGTAATTGCAATGGCTCTCAAAGTACTCAGTACAATCCATGAAATGTGAATAGATGAGCTGATGTCAAACATGTCATAGAATCCTTCGATCGAAGGTCAATGATGCAACCTATCGTCGAAGGCAAGAAACCTGCCATTAAGGCATGCAGATTCCAAGGTACTGACGATTTCTAGATCATCTTTCTAGATAATGAGCTGAAGTCGATAGAAAATGATCCGTTGTAGGCAAGCCCACAACACGAAATCATAGATCAAGTTTTGAATAAATATATTTGGCAAGGACTAACTCAGGGATAGTCAAAATGGATGACAGATATTTTGCAGATGAATGGTTTATTTGAACTGATATCTCTTAAACACATAATGACACTGCAGATGGTTTGGTGACAATTGACCCAAAGCTAATAACCCAAAACCAGCTGAAGACTTTCAATATGGTTTGATTAACTATTAGGCAAAGGATTGCCCAACCCAGGTGAACAAAAAGTGTCGTGTTCAAGAGTGGTTAACTGCTTTTCTAAAACACAAAGTATAACAAACAAGTGCATTTTTCTCTCTTTTCCCCCACCATTTCTGGCAAGTACCTCTTTATTTTTGACAAGCTTGAGGAGGATAACATTTGCTTGTTTATAAGTTCATCCTTCAGATGAGTCCAACTTAGTTTAAAATTCGAACCCTGAGAAGGAGTGGTTCGTTCCTGTTTAAAATTGAATAGGTCCTTTACTGTTTAAATTTTAACGAGTCCAGTATAGGAAAAACTCGGTGTTTTTCAATTTTAGGGAGTCAAAAGAAAAACTTAAGAAAACTCTATGGATGTCCTTTTTCATAAATTTGTCTCCCCAAAACCTGAAAAAGTATAAAATAATACTTGAGAGAACCGCTTGACCATTATGATCAAGGAGTATTTTTCATAATTAATGGCTCTGATCTGAAAAAAGTAAAAAATCGATCAAAGACACGTCGTTTTATAACCAATATCGAACTTGAAACGACAAAAGTCAGGCGATTTTTTCATGTTTATACGATCGGAAAAGAGTTGTAAGTGGACCTTCCTTTTAATTCCATTTTAACGAGTTTAAAAAGGAAAAACTCGGCAATCTTTTCATATTTTATGAGTCAGAAAAGAGCTTAAAGAGAACTCCTATGTTTTGCCTTTTAGTAAATTTTGGGAGAGTCCGAAAAAAGTGAAAAAAGTATGTTCTCTGTTGAAAATGATCAGTTTTCCCTGAAAAATCCAATATTCTGCACAAAAACTCAAAACATTACTCATACCTGTTTAAGATAAATAAAAATGCATCAAAAAGTTACCTTTTTAAAGTGAAAAATAAATAAATTAAAAATTCATTTATTCAAAAAATCTTATAAAAAGGGCTTTTGTAAATTCATTTTTACCGTTTGATTTTAGAGTGAGAAGTGAGAGCTTTTGGGTAAGAAACTTCCTGTGAAGATTGCGGAAAATCCATCCATTGGAATCAAAAACCGTCAACTCCAAGTAATCCACATCATCCTTATCTTGCATTTCAACTGTTTACATTTCATTTTAGGGCTTTAAAATTGATTTTTTAAAGAGAATTTGATTTAGAAAAATACTCGCGAGGTCCGCAGGTGCAACATGCGGCCCCTGCGGACCCCGACTTTTTTCTACATAGGAAAAAGTTGTGGGTCCACACCTATTGCTTACGACAAGTGTGGACCTATGCACTATCTGTAACCAGCGAGTGCGGACCCCACGAAATAGGTTTTAAACTTTCAAATTTCTCCATTTCCGCCCAAAAAAATTTTGAACTAAATTGTTCTAATACGTCTTTTTTTCATTGTAGGGCATACAAAATGCTTATTTGGTGGGAACGTGAGCATGAGGATGTGGATATTGCCGCATTAATTCATCCACCTACAATACGGACATTGAGAGCATGCAAACTGTTTAAATTCTGGGCCATACCAGGCATGATGGCCCAAGTAGACTTCTTGCAATGGCTCGTAGACATGTGGAACATACAGGACCAGTGTTTCATGATTGGTGGCTGTTAGAGTCAGTCTTTGCAGCCTTCTTCCAGTGATGAAACATGCTCTTACACAAGTGATTTTAAGGTGTCAAGGTCAAATTTTATCATTTCAGTGAGTCTTCAAGTAAAATTTGGTCATAGACATTAGGTCCGGGGTTTTGATTTTACCCTTGTCAAAGTTGTCCAAATGATGTTCCATGTCACCATTCAGCTGAGCCTACCATCATTCAGAGGGTTGTCATCATCATGTCAAGTTCCATTGGGTCATTTCACACCTTGTTCATGTTTCAGTTGTGCCTATGGCAAGGTTCATTTCCCTCTCCTAGGGTTTTGAAGCTAATTTCTCTAGGATGGTCAAATCATTGGAAAATTTGTATCCTGATGTTCATACACCTTCCCCTATACATAAAATACCTTATCAGACACTTCCCATCACTGAGATCCCCCAAATTCCTTATTTTCATACAAACCCTAGTTCCTTGTTACAACCTGGCAATTTTCTATGGTTGGGCCTGTGTTTTGCCTTTTTGGACCCCTTCCCCTCACTCAATTTCTGAGATTCCACTTTCCCCTACTTCCTAACATCCCTCCATACTTCCCAAAATTTCCCCAAGAATTTAGAAGCTCCCTATCCCCTTCATTTCGCTTCATTCCGCCAAATCCCTTGTCCCACACATCGGGATATGTTTCACTGAAATGAGCTTTTTGAGCAATACAAGATGAATTTTGGAAAACTGAGAGAGATTTTTGTCAAAAACAGACCGGGGAAGACAAACCTCCTTCACTTTTTACACAGGTGTCATGGTTCTGAAGAAATGTCAGAAATACAATTGTCTCGGGAGAATTGATGCACCTCTGTAGTGACCTCGGGAAAATCAAGTTTTTTCCCAGCTCTGTTGGCCAAATGACTTACTTTATTATTCAAATGATAACTAGAGACAAACATCTTTCCAATGAGCTATCATGAGCTCAATTCGGAGTTGAGGAAGGCATCCACAAGTTGACTGTAACAGCAGTCTGCCTTCAGGCAGCCTCATTTGGTACAATTCGACCAGTCTTAGGAGATTTGATTTTTGACAGAGCAAATGAACTCCAAATCGAAAACTGCCAGTTGGATTGGAAAGTAGACACAAAAATATTTCCAATGAGCTATCCTGAGCTCAATTTGGGGTTGAGCAAGACACTCAAAAGTTTCCCGAAATAGTACTCTGCCTTGAGGCAGCCTCATCTGGCACAGTTTGACCAGTCTTAGGAGATTTGATTTTTGACAGGGCACATGAACTCCAAATCAAAAAATTCCGGTGGGGCTGGAATGTAGACAGGACAGGCTTTCCAACAAGCTATCCTGCGCTCAATTTTGACATCGAGAAGGCCTCCAAAAGTCACCTGGAAAAGAGCACGATGCACAGGAGGAGCACGGCGGTTTTACAAATATTTTCACTCCATATGGTCAGTTATACAAGTGACAAAAGAAGGCAAAGGGTCACCCAAGCCATTTGTCATGTTTGTAACACTACACCTATAGATGATGGATGGCTCTCCACCTTCATTTGGTGACCCTTGGTCGTTCTATCTCTTCATAGCACATTCTATAAATTGTATGCAAACCATTCGCAAAGGAAGTTGGTTGGTTGGCTTGTAACTTCTGGGAGACTGTGGGAAAGAAACTTTGTTTCTGCGTTGAATATTTTTATAGAGAATTAATGAAAGACAGCGGCTCTGTTTCATGAGATTCCTGTGGTTGTGAGTATAGCAAGTGTTTCTCTTATGTTTCATATGTATCTTGTTA
>APFE031042755.1:7139-18187 GCA_000404065.3 Pinus taeda
TCTGCATACAGCCTTGTGAAGCCCCCTGCTATGAAATACAATTATGCCAAGTACATTGCCAATAAGATACATGATCAACTGACAAGGCTGAAGAGGGAGGCAATATTTAGATATTCCTCATACATCTATCATTTATTCTTATACTACCAAACAGATTGCTTCCAGTGCTCAATCAGGAAACTAGACTCACAGGGTGAGAGGAGGGCTGTGATCTTCTGGTCTTCAGTCTTCCACTAAGTCCAGAATTCCCCCTACTCATACTGTGAGTTCATTGATCAGTTTGTGTATCCAGTCACATGCCTCTTAAAGAGGACCCCTCCTATTAGATTGTCCAAGGATATGCAGAAAATCTTGCAGCTATCCAGAAGCTACAAAATTGGTGATTGGTACTTGTACCAAAACCATACTGTCATCAGAATTTATGGTTGTGAGCTCTGTCCCTACAGGCTCCCAAAATATGTCCCTATGAGGCTATTTTCCCTGGAGTACTACAGACAGCTAATAAACTCTGATCTAAAACAGTTTCACAGTGCAAAGAAGAAATCCAACCTAAAATTCAGGGACCACCTAGGCCCATTTGTTATGAAAAAAAAAGATGGTTGGCAAGAAGCTGACCAAATACTAGGACAACAGCTCAAACTCAATAGAAGCTTCCGGTGGGTCCCTTATGACCCTGAAGGCTTCATCAGTGCCAGGAGGGTCAAATATAGGCAGCTAGCCTATAAGCATTGCCCAATCCCTCAAATACAACACTTTGCTAATCAAGATGAATGGGTGCCTGAGTCAATAGTAGAGGAATTGACTCAGGAAGAAATAATGGAGCAGACTGTAAAGGACTTGGAAAAAACTCTTGACTTAGAGACTCTTGTCAACAGGTCTTGTTCAAGCAACCAGTCCAAGCAGGAGAAGGCACCTCTACTGCTCGAGCTGCACAGGACATCCAGCAAGCTCCAGCCACAACAACTACAGCAAAGGGAAAGGAGAAGATGGATGAACAACAAGAGGTAGAGACAGGGCAGCCTAGTACATCAAAGGACCAGCAATCAGAACAGGCCCCTCCACAGCAAACTGAACAAACACAAAACCCAGTTTTGCAGACTCCTCTCAATGATGAGAGAGGGAAAAATAGAGACAGGGAGGAGATCACACCTCCAACAGGGTCATCACAGCAACCAGAGGCCAAGAGGCCGAGAGTAGACCCTGAGGCAGAAGAAGGAGACATCAGTGAAGAACTGGCAAAAAGCCACAGCAAAGAAAGGCAAAAAAGCCAACAGACTGCCACTAGCTCATTTCAGCTAGAACAGGCCCAACAGCAGACCATGGAGGTATCCTCCTCCAAACAACAGGGCAAAAAGCCAGCTACAGTTAAAGAAGGCTTCAAAGAGATCAAGGCACAAAATGAGTTGCTAAGGGTGCAGCTCTATGAGCAATTCCTAAATACAACCCCAGCCAAAAAGCAAAGATTAATGGCTACCTATGATCTAAAGGAAGAAAAGATGATCTTCACTCATCTGAAGCCCAAAGTTCCACACCCAAAGACCACAACAGATTACTACAGGAAAATCCTAGAGGTCTTTGCTAAAGACATACACCCCATGGATCAGACTGAGCTGCACAAACAGACTGGGGAGATGGTGTATGCAACACTTGCTGACAGGGCAATGCTGGCCCATCAGCTAAAAGAAGCCTTGAAGAACACCAACAGGCAGCTTGATTATGAAAGGTTGTCCTCCTCTGCAAAAGACAACAGAATAAAGACTCTGGAGGATATAATTGTAGATTTGGGACATGACCCAAAGGACCCAAAGGGTGTTAGAGCCCTTATAAAGAAGAAAGAGGATGATATTGTTGCATTGAGAAGACAGGCAAAATTGCCTCCTACCATCCATCCTGAAATAGCAGAGCTAGCACAAGAGAAGTAGGTGGATAATGCCATGGATCTGC
This sequence comes from Pinus taeda, assembly GCA_000404065.3. Lineage (NCBI taxonomy): Eukaryota > Viridiplantae > Streptophyta > Pinopsida > Pinales > Pinaceae > Pinus > Pinus taeda. Next base: position 9,084 of record APFE031042755.1, read on the forward strand.
TGCTGGTCATGAACCAAAGGATACTACAAATGGAGGCAGAGTTAGAGAAAGCTCTGCAGGACAAGCAAGGGGAATCAGCCTCCCAGCCCCCTCAAACTTTAACAAATCTTTAACCTGCCCCTCCAACACAAGCAGCAGCAGCCCCTCCTACTGTTCCAGCACCTACTACAGCTACATCAGCAACAGTAGAAGCAACAGCAGCAACAGAATCCAGCATGGGCATGGAGGAGTTGATGAAGGCTGTTAAAGAGCTAGAAACTCAAGTCACTGAAATAAATACTGCCAAGGAAAAACTGCCCAAGATGGAGGCCAGTTATGACAAATCAAAGATGACAGTGGAAGAAAAGAAAAGAGAAATAAAGTCCTTGGAGGCCAAAGTGAAAACTCTAGAAAAAAGAGTTGATACTAGGTAAAACCCTAGCAGAAATAAAGAAGATTATTTGGGCCAAAATTGGCCAATCTATACAGGACCAATGGAGGTCCATTCAAGCAATTTTTGAACAAGTGGAGCTAATAGAAATAGCTCATGTGGAGATTCAGAGAGCCAGGACAGCCCTGGGAATCATGCCCGAGCAGGCCACTAAAATGATTCACTTCCTAAATAACTGCACTAGAGAGGAACTGGCTGCTCTACAAATAAGCAGCATAACAGATACAATCCTCACAGCCAAAAAGGTATGACCTTAAGGAATTTTGCTCATACATTGGAGAGGAAGTGTCAGGAAATGAAGGCACAGATAGATGAATTTAGAGCCAAGATGGCTATTCTAGAGGACAAAGGACTGCCAAGCCTAGTGATTGGCACAGGACAGCTGCTGTCATATAATCAGTATATGACAAGGATCAACAGTTATGTTGAAAACCAGATCACTGCATCCAACAGCTCCACAGAAGAAGAAGGGCCTCCCTTTGGACAATCCCTCTATGACAAGCTGGAAAATCTGTTCTTCATTGAACATGAAATAAATCATCTGTTTGAGGTGCCTCCCAATTTCTACAGACATATAGAGGCAGATGAAACAATGGTAAAAATGAGGAGGCATCAGCTACCCCCAGCTGATTGGTGGCAAGCAATGCTGGAGATTTTGCCCAGATAATGCCACTTTACTTTTTTCCTTTTTTGAGGAAAATCAGAGTTTACAGGTTAGCAGACAGGTCAGCAGGCAGATCAGCATATAGGTACAGCAAGTGCTCGTACAAGTGACTCAGCAATGCACCCAGATAGCAAGCTAAATCAACGCAGAGTTAAAGCCACAGCTTCAGCCCACTTTCCAGAGCCATAAAGTCAAATCTGTCTGACAGGGAAATATCGGCTACCTCAGCATTAAAAGCTATATTTATGTTGTCATTTACTTTTTGTAAGAGATTTGGTGGTGCAATTTATTGCACAATAACTCTCTACTAAGATATTTTATATCCTATTTTGTATATATATCCCCTCAGATAACGCATTGAGGGTCGGTTGTAGTGTAATTCTTTCTGAAGAGATCTGTTGTATTCTGAAGACGTTTTGATAATAAAATTTGTTGATGGAGATTTCTGGTTCCAACGCTGTCTGAAGATGGATATGTAAAGCTCTGTTTTGTTGTAGAATTCCTGTGTCATTTGCTGAATCAATAAGTTTCTCTTAACAATGTATGTGTTTCCTGTGTATGCCATAACTCTTATGTTTTCATAATCTTAGTAAGTAGAGAAAAAGAATAGCCTAGGATTTGTTTCAAGCACCCTATGCTCAATCTCTATTTCTAAATATGTTTTCTTCTGGATTAGCCATAGATATGAATTCTTAATTGCTCATGTCTGAACTTATCCTATCATGATGAATATTGTTTAAGAATTCTTAACTGCTCTTAAGCAATACCTTCATGTTTCTTCATTTAGCATAGTGAAAGATTCTTAACTGCCTTTCACTCACTAATTCCATAACTTCATCAACAAATCTGATAAATTGTTTCACATATGTCTAACTTTCTCTGCAGCAACACTCTGCTTTCATAGATCCACCTTCACAAACATAAATACCTCAACTCCATTGCCCAATGGAACAAACTGTCCTGTAATCTGTATCTCAGTTCTATATGAATTCACCAACCCACTAAATTCAAACAAACAGTGCATCATAACTAGCCTAAAACATTCATCAAACAAAGCTAAACTATAAAGAGAGAGCCCTCTCTGGTTGCAGGTAGGCTAGGACCTGTAACTAAAAGATTGGTCAGTGGTTACCTCGGTCGTATTCCCTTTAGGAAGCAGTGAACAACCTGAGTGATAACAGGTACGTTTCTTTGATTTTTCCTCAAGCTTTGTTCTATTTTCTTTATTAATGTGGACAAAGGCTTCACAACCAAAAGTCTTTAAAAATGATTAGTTTATTTTTTTACATATCCATGCCTCCTCTGGAATACCACCATCCAAGGAACTTGAAGGCGCTCTGTTTTATTAGATAAATAGCAGTATCTACAAAATCTGCCCAAAATTGTAAAGGCAATCCTACATGCAATCTCATGCACCTTGCACGCTCCATGATTGTCCTATTCATCCTTTCTGACACTCCATTTTCTTGTGGTGTTCCTGGAACTGTCTTCTCTCTACGAGTTCCATTCTCTGAACAGTACCTATCAAACTCTTTGTTGTAATATTCACTTCCATTGTCTGATCTGAGACATTTCAACCTTTTTCCTATCTCATTTTCAACCAAAGATTTCCATTTCTTGAAAGTATCAAATACATCAGATTTATTTCGAATACAATAAATCCAGGTTTTTGTAGTTGCATCATCAATAAAAGTAACATAATAACAAGAGCCACTGAGAGATGATACCCGAGCAGTTCCCCATACATATGTATGCACAAGCTCTAATTTTTCGTTCTTCTTTTCCTTCCCAACTCTGAGGAATCTAACTCTCTTTTGTTTTCCATAAACTTAATTCTCACAAAATTTTAAATCAACATGCTTCAAACCTGGCAACAAATTTCTTGAGTGAAGAATCTCCATCCCCTTCTCACTCATGTGCCCGAGCCTATGATGCCACAATGTTGTATCTTCTCCTGTAGAGGTTAAAGCATTAACAGAATTAGAGATACCATTGCATAAATACAATGTACCAACGTTTTCTCCTTTTGCTATTACCAGGGCTCCTTTAGTGACCTTCAAGGTTTTCTCTATAAAAGTAGTTACAAAACCTTCACCTCCCAACTGCCCTATTGAAATTAGATTTTTCTTCAGATCTACAGCATGCCTTACCTCCTTCGATAGCCATTGATTTCCATTCTGATATTTTATGAAAACTATACCCATTGCAATGATTGTACAGGGTTTATCATCACCCAATCGAACCTGTCCAAAATCTCCTTGAACATAATCATGAAAATGTTTCCTATCAGGTGTGGCATGGAATGAGGCCCCTGAATCTACCACCCAAGCATCAACAATATTTTCTAATGAAATAATCAAAGCATCTTGCAACACATCACTTGTCACATTTTCTTCATGATTGTTTTCTTGTTGCACGTCTCATTCTTTTCCCTTCTGAGACTTGCAGTCTTTCTTCAGGTGTCTTTTCTTCCTACATTTCCAGCACACTATCGCCGAACAGGACTTGGATTTGTCTTTCCTTGAATTATTGCAAGATCCTGGGCTCTTTCCTCTTTCCATTTTTCTTCACGTAGTCTCTGTAGTCAAAGCATTACCTAATGTCTTACCGGAGCTTTTTTGTCGTATTTCCTCGCTAAGGATTGCACCGAAAACATCATCGAACTTTAAAGTACTATATCCAGAGAAAGAGTTACTAATGGCCATAACTAAACCATTCCAACTTTCTGGCAGTGAGCACAGAAATAACAGAGCCCTAACTTCATCATCAAAAGTTACCCCTGCAAAACTTAACTGAATGGTAACTGTATTAAATTTATTTAAATTATCACCAACAAATCCACCTTCTGACATATTCATATTAAATAAACACTTCATAAGGAATACCTTATTTGAGGCTAAGGGTTTTTCATATAGTTTGGCCAATGCTGACATTAAACCCTTTATTGTTATTTCCTTTGAAATATTAAAGGCTACCGATGCCGCTAGGCACAGCCGTATTGTTCCAAGTGCCTTTGTAGAAATTCCCACTGTAGATCAACAGATTATGCAATATACTAAAGCAAAATACAAGATATATTTCTACAACAAACTTTGTGGAAGCTTAATTGAATATGAGCAAGATCAATGAGAACACATATAACTGAGAATGAGAAATCAATGACACATAACATAGAAGAATAACCCGGGGAAAGCATCAGCCTAAAACCCCAATCTCTGTATTATCATACAAGTGGAAATATGTTCAAATTACAAAAAGAATCAACTCACAAGCTATCCTGCTCTCTCTGCAATAAAACAATACTTCTCATAGATAGTTAAAGGCTCTCACAACCTTCTCTTCTCGCCTCCAAGCCTCCTATTTCCTTGCGCAGTTTTTCCTGGGGTACAGTTCTTCCACTTGGGTGAATTCCCACCTCACACTTCTCACTTGGCTCAAAAATAACTGCACAAACCTGAAGGAGATAATTCCTTCTGCATGGATGAGTTTCCTATTTAGGAAAAAATCCTCCAACTGATAGTACATTGTCCCTCCATCTAATCTCAACTGGGTCTCTATCTAAACTGACATGCATGAGTTATTTATGAGAGAATATTCAGTTATCTGAAGTGTAGCAGTTACATGCATGCAAGCATTAACCAACTAAACTCACAATTAATTCAACAAAATGTTTGAATTAATCTAACTGGACTTGACTTAGTTAACTGAGCCAACTAATTACAACTCATTCTTATCTCTTTAACTGATGGATAAATTCCTCAATCAATGGGATAATTGTTGCATGTCCCCACATAGACTTCATGTTTGATTTTCTACAACTAATTAACTCAAGATCAATTAATTAATTATTTTTCAAATAGCTAGTGAGACTAAATTTGAATTTTAATTCTCAATTTTAATTCAGGGACTAATTAAAATTGGAATCTATCCCGAAATGTTATTTATAGCAATGCTACTTTTAGCATTTCTATTTTTTGTTATTTCCAACAGAGTTGGAGTATATCCTGAAATGCTATTTATAGAAATGATATTTTTAGCATTTCTATTTTTCATTCCTTGTTGCTATGTCCAACACTGGTACCCAAACTGCTGTTTATAGTAGTGTTATTTTTAGCACTTCTATTTTTAGCATTTCTTGTTACTATTTTCAACACTCCCTCTCAAAAAGAAAGGAATTCAACTGGACATGCCGAAAGATAACTAACTAAAAAGGAAAGTCGTGGAGCTCTGAAACCCTAGAACGAGGGATCCGAATAATGGTGGTCATGGCAATCAGATCCAGCTCTGCGATGGCCCACATCGGTTGCAGGAAGTCTTTTTTCGTCCCCAGCGCATCGTCTCCAACTCAATCTGAGTTTGTTGGATTGCGGCGCCTAGATTCCGCATTTAACAAGGGCACCAGACATTGCTTATATGCCCAAAGGAATGGTCAAGCCATTGGCAATGGCTGTCGTGGAGTTGCCACTATGGCGGGCACAGGGAAGTGCTTGTTGATAGCACTGTGGAGGAGATCTATGGTTTTGAGAATGTGCTTTGTGGCCTCACGTCTCCTCACCAGCGGCAGAGGCATGGCGAAAGCTTCCAGGGGCATCAAAAACCCAGATCCAGAGCTAAAAACCATAGATGATTCCTTGGGTGAGACTGATTTTCCCAAATCAGAGATCCTCGTTGCAGATCTACACTTGAGGAGGTCATTACGATTAATGATCCATGCTTTTGGGGGTTTCCTCTATCTAAAGGTGGGGGTTTTCCACAATAGGAAAAATGGGGCACCATGAAGAAGATTCACGGAGCAATGGTAGTCACGAGCCATGGGAAGAGGCTAGAGAAGCATACAAGGCCTGATGTTAAGGATTACCTTGGACTAGTACATGGCGATTCCCAGTGGGTAACGCTGGTCCATAAACTAAACAACCTAAATCAACAGAGAGCTACAATGAATGCGCAGGAACACCACGAAGTGGCAAACACCCCAACATTGGATCTTGAAGCATCTGCCCTTGAAATGCTCGAAGGTAAAGAAAATACCCTCTTTATCAAATCTATGAAAGGGAACACAGTATGCATCAAGATAGGGAGTTGGGAGGAGATAAAAACATTCAAACAGAGGATACAAGAAAGGATAGGTATCCCACCTTGTAAATAACTCTTGATGTACACAGGAAAAGTATTACATGAGGAGCACAAACTAAAAGAATATGACATAGGAAACGACTCAACTATCTACCTTAACAAGACTCTGTGAAGGCTGCTCTGGCACAAGCTCAAAAGGACCTGTTTCCTTCAAAGAGACACTAAAAGGGAAGATGGAACCTCAAGTGCAAGCATAACAGCAAGCTACAACCCCTGGTGCCTACATCGTCAAGCAAACAAGTCAGAACCCTGCATTAACAATTGTTATACCTGAGGTAAATGAAATACATGATGATTATTTATCTAAAGCAGTGATATGCAGGTTTAATGGGTTTTGGCCCAAACTGGAAGCCCTTCGTTAATGGATGTACTCCATATGGACAGAAAACTGTGATATCCACCTCCGTTCAAAAGGATTTTTTATTGTCAAATTCGACACAGTTAATGACAAGGAATATGCATTGAACGAGGGACCATGGTTCTAGGATAATGTTGGCCTTTTTATGACATCTTATTTCCTGGAATTTGACCCAAACACCATGGTGGTTTCTAAAATGCCCGTGTGGGTAAAGTTATACAACCTACCTATGCACTTTTCGCACATCAAAGCATTAGCAGGTATTGGAAATGCTTTGGGGAGATTCTTAAAAGTAGACAGTGAGTGCCTTTCCAACGATATCTATAATTTTGCTAGGATCTATGTGGAGGTTGATCTCAGTCAAGGATTATCAGATAACATCCTCTTACTCCACAATGAAAAACAATGGGCCTAGCCACTTGATTATGAAAAAACTGCCTTCAAATGCCGCATTTGTCAACAAATTGGTCATCTACAAAGCGTGTGCCCACAAAACAAAAAAGACAGGAAAAGAAGACAACCACCAAACCCGAAAGGATGGCAGTTTTCACCCACATCGGAAGATGACATAAAAGAGGAAGAAAACACAGAAACTACCACAAACAACATATTCCAAGAAGCAGAATATCCAGGAAATAATCCAGAACCCAACAAAAAAATCACCCTACACAGCCCACAGAATGATGAAAATCAGATTTGCTCTGTAATAGTTCCAAAGACAACCAATCCACAGCAGCAAAGTGAGCAACTCATCCTAGGGCAAGAAATTGGTGGCAGCAAGCGAGCACACTCTACAAAAAGCTCAGATTCTGAAAAAGAAACCCCAGCTACCACAAATGAAGCACAAATGTCTATTGTAACAGCCACACCCAACAATGAAGGTTGGCAGAAAGTGGGAAAAAGAAAGGTAGGAAAGCATAGATAGACAGTAAATTATTTTTTTACATCCTATTCCATCAGGACAAGTTTTGATAAAGCATATGCTGTTTCAGCATCTACAACCTATAATTTTTCTCAATATGAATAGAATTACGATTTTTCCATTTGAAAAAAAGAAAGGCATTCAACTCGAACTTGATCCTGAACCTTTGGAATGTTCTGCATGCAACACTTCTCTCAAATTTTGTTGCTCCAAAAACTCAAGAAAAAAAAAATATCCAACCTAAATAAGAATGATGCCTCTGTCATCAAAGTCTCTTACTGTTATTGCCTCTGTCGACTGAAAACTGTTGAGATTGCAACAAGATGATGGAGCTTAGTGAAAAGAGCTTAGTGAAAAGAGTCGCCTTCACTAAGTGGGCCCGCAGGCTATTTTTGGCGCAAGTCTATTTTTAGACTATGTCTATTTTTAGACATATGGATCATGTCTATGGATTGCAGGTTGTTGTTTATGGATAATTGATCAAGTTGGGAAAAATAGATGGACTTCTATTTTTAGACCACAGCGGAGTGACACCACAGCGGTGTGACTGCTCAGTCTAAATATAGAACAGTCAAATTTATTAGCTCATAATAATATTTAGACTATAAACTTTGTCTTATTCTCTTGGAGCACTTCAGGATGAGCTACGGATGTGGTACATGCAGATCCCAGAAGGAAATACGTGGTTACCTATTGGATGACTAATATTTGCATGCAGGACTTCAGTTAGAACTCAAGTGAGTTGAGTTTAGTGGACTGGAGGTGCAGTTGATGGAGTTGTGTTCAGTTTAGCTTTGTTAAACTGGTTGTATTTAGTCTAACTGGAAATAGACTAGAGATGAGTTGGGTGAATTAGTTATTAATTAATTCACAAGTTATTAACTCATAATACAACTATGAATACATCAGTTAACTCAGTTGCATGTCAGTGCATGTTCAGTTCAACATGGACAGGTGGTAGAGAATTAGATTGCTATCAATTGTGACTATAGTTGTGCACGATGATTTGCACAATCAATGGATTGAGTATTGCCAATGAGGATTGCGTGGTATATCCAAGGGAAATACGAATTTGGATCATTCATTCATCAGTATTCTCATGCAGGATTGCGCAGTAGAGGCAGGCAAGCAGTGGAAGATTGTGTGTAATACAGGTGGAGATACTTGTGAGAAGTATTATGTTGTGTAATATTACATGACTCAATCATTAATATACAGATAGTTGGGGTTTTTAGCGAGATGCTTTCCCCGGGATACATACTGTGTTAATGTGTGAATGCTCTTGATGTTTTATTGTTATTGATGCTGCTATATTGATGATCAACGTAGAGGAGCTTATGTATTGTGTATGTTTTCCGCAATAGTACATGATCAGGATAATCTCTGTTGAATATGTGTTAAATTATTCAAAATTTCTACATGGTATCAGAGCTGTTGATCATCAGATCTACTATTCAGGAAGTGTTCACATTCTATTTCTCTAGGCAGAGCCTGTAATCGGGCCAGGTAGCCTCTGGATTCATCCTTCCTTTGGAAGGTGAAATATCTGGTAAAAGCCCATACAGTCAATCTCTATACGAGAAATATTGTGTTCTCA
>APFE031042760.1:0-13817 GCA_000404065.3 Pinus taeda
CTCCGTACTTTCAGCAGTCAGAAAATTGTATCCTGTGTGGCTATCCCGCTCCGTATCCCCTTGTAACCAAGAAAACGCTCGCAAGCCTCAATCTGTGACTCCATGCTCAATGGTTCGAAACTTATGACTCCTTACCTTGCCTCTTTGTTCGAGAATCCTACCTTCCTTCTAATCACAATCAACACTCCCTTGAAGTCAAAAAGCTAGCCTAAAATCATCAACTAAGGTTGAATCGAAAGGAGAGAGCCCTCTTCGATTGCAGGTGGGCTAGAATCTGCAGTCAGAAGATTGGTTTGTGGTTACCTCGGCCGTATCCCTATTTAGGAGCACTAGGGACAACTTGAGTGATAACAGGTTCTACTAGAAATTATCCCTCCAGTTCTACCTGTACAACATTCCAATCAATTATGTGAGCTAGATCATGTACATACTTCTTTAATAATGACACATGAAAAACATTATGAACTTTTATGCTTGTTGGAAGAGCAAGTTGATAAGCCACTAGACCAATCCTTGCTAACACTTCAAAGGGTCCACAATATATATGTAATACCTTGGCACAATTTCCAAGTATAAGAGTTGCCCCCGGTGGACCCCCTAGCGGTGCGCAAAAATGTGTGGCGTTACCACCCCATTATGAACTGGGGTCTAATGCGGTGATACCTCTGAATAAAGAAGATAATCAGGCTCCACACCCAACATAAATGATATGTAGATGAGCAAACTCTATTTTTGCCATTATAGGTCAAGATATATCACTTTTCTGTTGCATATAGGTTAAGACATATCACTTTTCTATTTCATTATGCATCTTGACCTCATACTGCGATATTTATCCATAGGGTCAACCCCATTATGTTGCGATTTTTTAACCCCTCTCACTCGCTGATTTGTAAAATTGTAACATATTGGTAGAGCCTTTCCTTCCATGGGATTCCTAGTTAGATCCTCGCTAGCATATGTCACCCATGCTTCTAGTATTGTGTATGCTTAGTAGTCCTCTTTAGTCCTACCATGACTTTGTGTTGAAGCCTCAATCTTCTTCTTCTTTGCTATTTTTTGAACTTATACCCTAGAGGCTACCATGTGTTAAGTTGTACTATTGCATCACATTCTTCCCACTTATACCTATTTTGGCCTTACGCCGACTTTATTTGGACTCATGTATAAGCCACTTTTGACCATGAATTTTTACAAGTTCAAACCATGCATTCACTAGCCATTGTGACTTGACACCCATTTTTTCCGTGGAGAGAACATCCTCCGAGTGTCGATGACCAACATCTGCCACCTTGCATTAAGCATAGGATTTTTCCAATCCTAGGAACTGATGCAGTTTCCCTTGACACTCGTTCTATCTGTTGTACTGTAGGCATTCTTTTATTCATTTTCGACCTTTAAATATGAAAAAGATAAAAAAATCAAATATTCCAAAAAAAGAGCGAGAACATGATATTTTCTTCATCATTTGATGGCAACAAGAGTTAGTCATGTCACCCTTGAAAAAAGCACTTAAAACGAGTCTTTCCTCCATCAGGATGAGACTTAGTCCAACTTAAGGGAAGCCATAACCTTGTTCTTGAGTTAGTCCTCCTCTGGTCGCTTATCTCTTCCAATCATATGGAGAGTTTGTTAATGCCTCCTACATTGCAAACTTATACAATGTTATCTTATGCTGCCATAATGTCACATAAAGTCGTGTTTTTGTTCAAGGGAAGTAAACCCGTTGTCACCATTTTGTAGTGTATCTTGACTTATTTCTATCAGCCATACTTGACCTGTCAAGTTATTCTCAGTATCACATCAACTACATGGTCCTTCACTTGTATTGGTCAAGAAGGTCCCCATTGACTTCTTATTGGTGGGTCTTCTCTTATCAACTCCAACAAATTGATCTGAGAGTATACCTAGAGTTGCACCGTCACCCTATTTACATCATTCATAGGTGACCTTGTATTCAACATCGACCAATATTATGGGTCTTTGATTAAGTGGTTTCCCTTGTGTCTGACGTCAGCTTACATTATCACATGTTGGGATTCATTTAGTACCTCGGTTTCCATTTGATCTTATTGGTGGATTCGTTGCCTCTGTGTTAGCTTTCATTATTGGTTGGTTTAGAGGATTTCTATCATGCACTAGCCACATCTTTTGTACGCCATAAATGTACTTCGTAATGGTTACTTCATCTCTCTTCATCCAAGTTCTTCCAAATTATTGGCCTTCGGGTTACACTCACACTGGTTGATGTGGGATTCCTTAATGCCTTCCTTCCAATGGATATTTTCCCATCGAATTCTACTCATTGCTCTGGAAACAAGGTCTAGAGTCCTCTTTTCAGTACCTTAGGGTTTGCAGTCATTAGTGGCAGACTCCTTCGATATCGACATTGAGAATATATCAATGTCTTGTTTTCTATATTCTTTCAAGTGTTCAACTTCAACACATTTATTTTCATTTGTTAGATTGTACTAGGGTACCTTGGCACTCATTATCATTATTGGTGGGTTGTATCGTGTTGGTTAATGGTATACATCAATGATCAGTAATCAAATGGTTTATCACATGGTCAACTTCAACTCTTTTATTCCCATAGTGTATAAATGTACCATCTATGGTCGGTGAAGACCTCAGGTTGTGTCAACATCTTGGTTCACTTAATAGCTCCTTTAGTTTTATGTCAGTGAATCCTCCCACTTTTATATGTTGTAGTCCTTCACATCAACATCTTATATGTTGGCACCCAAGTTTATGCAGTAACAATATTCCACCTATATGACTTGGTACTTTTACGAGGATTAGTTACGCAACATCATTGATTAGACAATATTCTAGCATCTTTGATAAAACATTCTTCTCTATGTGATATTGAGACATAGCTCCACTTTGTTCCTTCACGATTCTGATCTGATGATTCATTACGTATTTTATAGCTCCTTTTGTTCACTTATGTATACATTATGGATCCGCTTTATACTTTATCAACATACATGCTTTATTACTTCTAAGCATGGGTATGCCTGCCTCAGACATGAGTTTTCTTTCTGACTCCTTACAGGTATTCGATGAGATGGAATCTAGTGATCTCCTCCTGGGTTCTCAGATGACTCCTCTCTCTATACTTAATATATTTCGGCCATAATGTACCCCTTCTGACCTCATATAATAGGGGGCATATGTTATGGCATCATTTAGCACAACTGTAGACTTGATGCTCTTTTATGGCTTTGGGCAGTCCCTTTTTCCATATAAACTTGATCTTATATTAAAAAATAATATCTCAAATTCCATATGTGGATCTTGCCACACTAAATCACATACATTTCCTGTTCCTCATATGTTATTGTCTCATGAATAGTAATTTATATTCTTATATATAATGACCTAACATATCTTTTATGTATGCACATTGATTTATCTATTATGTATATGCTTCCGTGAAATGACTTGCAGGCCTACTCATTCTGGAGGAAGCAGAGGGTTTGGACCCTATGGGAACATCAACAAACATAGGTCCTCCAGGTATGTTTCCAAATCCATGTTTAGTAATTCATATGTTTGATGTGCTTGTTTGATTGCTCTTTGTCTATTATCTTGTTCTGATCTGGTGATGTTTTAAACCCTTACCTTAGGGAACTTTTCCCACCAACAACAATAACCAATTCAAGCACGACAGAAATTAAAGAGATCTGTAGGTCGATTTGGCCAGTTAACTAGAGGTAGCAATAATAAAAAGATCCCCCAACAAATTTCCATAGAGTTTTGCTGGGAAACGAGACCTCCCTAACCCACATGTGCTAGTTAAAAACAAATAGAAAACATTTAGTTGTTATGCCACAACAATCCAATGCAAAATCATCAAGATGGGGCCGATCTTTTTCCAAAACCTTCACGTCTAACAAGGTTCCCATAAAGTGGCTACTAGGACAAGTACAAGGATAGGGACATGTAGCCCAAGTCATCTCCCATCTGTAAACATGATTTGCAATTATTAGACACCACCAAGAGATACTAGATACCATAAGGACCCCATATTAGCATGTGAGGAAACGATGTGTCACGAAACCACCTTCAACTAGCTTTTATCCATAAATCCCATCTCCGCCAATTGATTTACCTTCCAAAAAGAAGGCCATACTAATATTTTTTTTGTTTGTTTTTTAACCATGGTGAATCAATAACATGTTGGATTAATATGGGTGAGGTCCAAGATCAAATCTTCATGCCATCACTATAACACTGACAATATATCCAACTACCTTCAAGCCAAATATACCAATAACAAATGACTTAGAAAGACCTAAAACATGCATGAATAAGGGGGGAACCTACTATTTGAGCCTTGTGAAAAGGGCTAGCATGTCCCTCTATGGGAATTTATCCTAGGTGAAGGCCCAGAACAAACCATTTTCCCAATCACTCAAGCTACTCGATGAGATAAGGGACTACTACAACTAATACTAATAATATTGTAATTTTAAAGTCATGGCCAAGCTATACACTAAATTTGTGTATGATGCTTTTTGTGAGATAAGGGACCTCTCTATGAAACGATATAATTGCTAAATTCTAGAAAGGTGTACATATTCTACCCCTCTAGATTTGAATCTATGACCTCAAGCGCTTGGGTTTGCTACTCAACACTTTGAATTTTCCTCCCCACCAACATGTTTTTCCCACATGATAGTGAAACCATACTAAGGCTTGGAGAATGAATTATTGGGATGGAAGGGGGATCTACTCTTCCTTCTCATTATATCCACCTTTAGCTACATTCCTTACTTTTTTGTTATTCCCCATGTTAGAGAAATGTTTCTATTAGTTCTGCAAAAATGTTGAAAATTGTGAACACTAGAGTAGGTCCTTGAAGGCACATTGGTCCCAATTCCATAAAAGATAGGGAAGTTTTTGTATTGGTTCCTCCTAATTGAGATAGAGATGAGGACAAAAATCACAAGGTAGAAAAGGGACTAGACTGAGTTGACCTCTTTTTTGTTTTTATTTATTATTTATTATTTATTTTATTTTATTTATTATATTTATATTTTATTTTATTTATTTTATTATTTTTATTTATTTTATTTATTTATCTATTTATTTTTCAATAAAGTATTATGGTTACTCAACCTAAAAATGATATTTGAAACTACTAATTTAGGTTGTACATGCATAGATTTGCATGGTAGCTAATGGTATTAACTTCCAAATTTTTGTGCCGTGAAATACAAATTGCAAGGGACCCATTTCCACCAACACAATGGTGTCAACAATTTCAGACATCCATATATATTGATTTGCTATGAAGTTGTTGTACTCTCAAATTTTGATATAACATTACCAAAAACATATTTTCAAAGAATATGTTGACATTTCTTAGAAAAATGATTATCTTCAAAATATCAACAAAAAAGGGCCATAAAGATGTTAAGTTATGATTTTGAAATTATCTAAAAAAATAGATTATATGGTAGGATCCACTTTTAAGCAAAGATGAGGACATTGAGGCCTTACATTGTGCTATTTCTATTCTACATGTTGATTGCATGGAAGAAAGAAGGGTAAAATGGTATTGGAACTAGACTTCATGTCAACTCATTCAATGCCTACAACATGACAATAATGTATTAGATAAATTTGTGTGGAAAAATGATTGATTATGGTATTTATGATCACCTATATTTATACGAGGAATCCCAACTCATATAAAAATTCCTTTATGAACTGCGGATGGAACAAATAAGAGATGACGAAGACGCAATGCATTGACTAGAATCATTATCCATACCAATTCAATGTTGGGAAGAGGATTCAATGGATTTTTTCCTAAATCTACAAAGGGAAGAATGTCATCATGATGAGGTGGATTGAATGACAAATTATGTCCATTTTTCTCCCTTTCTCATCCTTTCAAAGAAAGTATTCATCAAAGCAATTAGAAGCTACATGGAAACCCCAATATTATTGTAATTGACAAAGAAAACCCCTTTTCACTAATAATTTTTGTATTGGTTTGTTTTCTTGTTTGGGTAATCAATTAGCTTATAACTCCCCTTATCATCCCCAACCTAATGGGCACATTGATATTGTGAATAAATGTTTAGAAGGCGATCTCTATTGCTTTGCATATGTTAAACACTTACAATTGATCAAATGGTTACCTTTGGTAGAATGATGGTACAACATTTCTTTCTATACTTCATCCAAATTGTTATGGATTTATCATCCTCCATCCATATCATCATTCATAAGGGTGGAACCCAAGGTTTAATCAATGGATAATACATCTAACACCAACAAAAGGTTTTCTAACAGTTGAATGACAACTTGGATGCATAAAAAAACATGATGGAACAAGATGCAAATCAACATTATAGTGAAAGTAACTTTGAAGTTGGGCATCAGGTATCTACAATGATACAACCACACAAACATATGTCCCTCAAGCAACAAAAGAAGGATAATAAATTAGCACCCAAGTACTATGGTCCTTATAAGGTATTGCAAAAATTTGACAATGTGGATTACAAATTGGAATTGTCTCCTTCTTCACCTTTTGATCCATAAACTGCTGTGGATATTCCAATAGACATTTTTTCACAACAAATTTGATAAATTACACTTAAAATTCGAATTCTTTACTATGAGGGTTATTTCCTTAGACTTCTGGATTTATTAAGTTATAATTTTTGTGCATGCAGTATATAAAATATAGAAAATAAATAACAAACAAAATTAAAACCATTGACAACCATAATAAATTAGTATATGATGTAAGAAATCCATTGAGGAAAAATCCAACTAGAAGGTGAAGTTATTATGCCCTCTCTTTCTTTGAATGGAAAGGGATGTAAGTATAAAGGAGCTAGACCTGGGGCTTGTGGGTTTCTATCGTACAAAAACACTCTTTGTTTGATCTCTCTCTCCCTCTCTCTATCCACTCTCATCTACTATACTCACATATGGAACAAAATTCACTCGAATAGAATGGAATCCATTTTCCTCCTAATGGCTCGGTTATAACATAGCTTGATAACCTACTAATGGTTAAGTTTGCCTCCTTCAACTTTTAACTAGAGTCAAAATATTGACTCTTCTAGAGTCTTATTCATAAAAATCATGTGACTATCCCATTTTCCATGAATAATGGGGGTTGACATGGCATCTTCTCGAACCATGTTGGTTAAAAGAGGAAGGTCAACTTCTAGTTGGCATGACTTTTGCATATGGATTCCGTTTGAGGTATTTCTTGTGCCATTGGAAAGATATTTCAGTGTAGAATAGCGTTAGGGATTGCAGTTTTGAAGTTTCAGTCTTCCATGTTTTTTTTATTTTTAAATAAAGTAATTGGTGCCAAAATTTTAGCTCATACAAAGATTGATGAAAGGGGAAAATCATAATAAAACTTGAAAGACATTGTCTAACTCTTCTAGGATTTGGTTTTTCTGCCTTGAATCAAATGGTACAATTTTGGGTGAGATTGTGATATTTTTTTTCTTAAGTTTTTTTGAATGCATACATGGATTAAAATCCCTCAAAAACCTCTAGGTAACTTGGATTGTGTAGACTGCATAGCTTAAACTTGTGATTCAAACAAATATGTACAAGTTTTCACGCAAAATTGGTTGGAAACTGTGCCTGAAAAAGTCTAGCTAAAGCTAGAAGAGTTAGATTACAGTGAAATTGAAATAGTCACTGAAACATGAATCAAGCATCTAAGGACCTAAGAAATTACTGAGGCCTCATCAACTGGAAGAAATTACCAAAAAAATATTCAAATATAACCCTCATTCATTACTATTACATAAATATAGTTATTCCTATTTATTATTTCTTTCTATCCTTATTTTTCTCCTTGTTGGGGCCTTCGTTTTGATTTTTCAACGGTTTTGATGATTTTGGCTGGGCAAAGAATGAGGAGGAAACAGGCAGCAACAATGGTTAACTTGCAGGGAGGACAACTGGACAACAAAGTATGAACATGCAGTTGCAAAAGGGTTGTGGCAAGGTGGCAGTGGAAGACAAAGGTAGCCAAGCGGACAGGAAGGAGGAGGGGTAGCGGAGGGAAAGAAAAACTGAGTGAGAATTGGAAGTCCAGGAGGCAGGGGGAAATATAAAAGGAGAAGGCCCATAAGGAAGAGAAGGATGGTTGGTTAAGATGTTGAGGTTGGCGTTGCAGAGAAGATAGCTAGTTGTAGCAGGCTAGTACCAAAATGCAAAGACTTAGCTGAGCAAGACCTTTGAGTTAAAGAATGAGTCCGTGAGTCTATAAATGGGTACTCCTTGTAATTACTTGTGGCGAATGCTGAGATGTCTTGTAATGTTTTACTTTTGAATTAATATAAAGGAAAGCTCATACTGGTTGCGTAGCATAATGTGTATGAGTGTATGATGTGGTGACCCACTTAAAATTTTAAAATGTCCTGTAATATTCATGCATGTAGTAGTTTCTGTGTATTGGATGGTATGTTTTTATCTTGATTATGTACGCGATGATGTATCTCTCCTATCGGTTGGTTCTTCCTTGACTCCATGACAAACACTTAGTTCTAGTTGTGGCACACCTTGGGTGAGACTCCTTACCCCTTGGGTAAGGTGAAAATGCCGATATAGGTGAAAATGCTGATATTGTCCTAGACTACAATGAACCATTGTTGGCTCTCTGCGCTTGAATCCAGGGTCTTTTCCCTTGATGAGTCTTTCGTGCCAACAAATGGTTCCTTTTTCGAGACTTGAATTTACAAGAACTAGGTCGGAACATGGTGTTGAGGATATTCAAGAAAGAGATTAGGGATTGGTGGAATCACAACATATATCTATTTACAGCAGAGCAAGCTATCCATAGGAATCAACTGATTAACAAGGTGAGTGAAGGGATTTTATATGCTAATGGTTTCAATGACCAATATGAGATATTCTGGTGCAAGTTCCCAGAAGACTTATACAATTGGTTAAGAAGGCTGAAAGGGCAGAATCGGTCAGGGGGTCGACGTCAGTTCGCCACAGGTGGAATTCCTCAGATCTCATATTGCTTCAGTAGGTAGACAATGATCTGACCAGAGTAGTCGATTTTTGGGTAAAGACTACGGTGGAAGGATATATAGTTGAGTTTTCTGTCGAAAGTTATCAATCCTTCTCAAAGGCAGAAGCAGTGTTTGGGCCTGGATTAAGAGGAAGGTTGATGAGGGAAGTGTCATTGTGGATTAAGATACCTATGGTAGAAGAAGGACTACTTCCCTCACTTATCGCAGAAATGGGAATGTAAAACCCCAGTACCAGGGGAAGGACCTAAGGGGAGAATGCTACCAGTTGGGGAATAGAGATGTTGCTGAAGGGATGGATGTAGAAGGTTTGAAGAAATCTAGAGACGTTAGAGCATAGAGTAGAGCACTGCTAGCTGATAAGTGGTAGACAAGAGTGGTTCAAACTCTAAAGAAAAGAAAGATGGGAGCCCACCAAGTAGGAGTGGTGCCGGGAAAACCCTAAGAGGAAGGGGGAGGGAAAAGAGATGCAGATCAGAGCAAGATCGGAAACAAGAGGTATAGGATCCAGGAGCATGAAAAAGATCCTTCCTTATGGGTTGTGGGAGGGATAGTGCAGGAGAAAATGTCGAGTGGGTATGAAGAGGAAGAGGAGAGAGAAGAGGAAATGGGTGACTTCATGAGAAGATTATTTTCCGAAGGAGAAGAATCCATTAGGAGTCAGCAACGACACCCCCAAGATACAGGTAACATCCCTCTCGACTTTCCCCTGGTACCTTACTAAAATCCAGAGAAATTCATTATTAAATTAGTCAAGGCAATATGGGTACATAGCATGTACGAGAAATATAAGGCCAATTTTAATATTGGAAGTAACAACGAAACTAATAGTATTATTAACTTGGGACTGCAAGGATCCCAACGGCCAGGGAACAAAGGGTTCGTGTTACTAGCTCATACCCAAGTAAACATGGTGGGATCTTTTACCAGATATCCAGAGTTTGCGGGGAGGGGAAACAAAGACGTGGAACAATACTAGTATCTCTGTGAGGCTATTTGGAGAGCACGCCAAACTCCAAACAACGTCAGGACAGTGGAGTTCCAAACCACGCTGAGGGAGAGAGCTCTGTGTTTGTTTATAAAATGGGTGGAACAAAAGCAAAATCCCATGATAGATGATATCAAGAGAGGATTCATGCAGGAATTCAAAGTACCTCAGAGTGACCAGCAAGGGCTATTAGAATTATGGGAGATAAGGCAGAAGGAGGGAGAAACTACTTGGGTACTCATGCAAAGGTTTAAGGATGCCATTTCTAAGTTGAGTTACACTCTAGACTCAAATCACTAATAAGACTGGTTCATCAAGGCACTCTTGCCCCTCACCAGAACACCACCGATGCAACAAAAAATCAGAACTGTCCAAGATCCTTTGGAGAAAGCATCATGCATAGAGGCCATGGCTGGATATCCTCATGAATATCGGGGAGGGACGAATTTGCAGGATCCATCAATCATGGGCCTTCATAATCAGATCGCAACTTTAACGGAGAAACTGAAGGATCTTCAACCAGGGCAACCAGCCAGACCCAAAATATGGTGCACACACTGCATAGTGGAAGGACATGTCGCGAAAAATGCCCAAGATTGCGAGGAATTAACCATCCAGGGGGGTTGCGAGATAGTCAGGGACCCCACCAACCGCAGGAGTTGCGGTAGTAGGAGTGCAAGGAGTTTTTCCAGGACAGAATAACCAAGGCTATTGCAAGATCCGTAGAATGTATGGACATCTTTCACGGATGTGCACGATACTACAGAAGAACTCCAATGTCCCTAATAACAACTACTGTGAGTTTGGTGCATCCACAACACATTACACTGACTAGTGCCGAGAACTGGATGCTCTAGTAGAATGACTGCATAGGTCGAATTTCAGGATTAATGAGTCAAACTGGGGAGGATGAGGAGGAAATGGGAGAGGAGGAAGAATGGAAGGGAGAGGCCCTGTAAGGTGTTACAACTGTGACTAGGAAGGACATGTTGCCAGGGAATGCCCGCTCCCTATGAGACCATGGTGCTCACAATGCAGGATTAATACTCATGCCATTGAGAATTGCCCGAAACTCATTGAAAAATGGGAGGAAAGGACCAGACAGAGGGGAGCTAACCTGGTTAATGTCGAACCTCGTACCGATGACAATCTTCCCAAAACCAATATTAATATAGTTACAAACAATGGACCCACCCTTGATTGTTAGAGAAACATCTCCAAAGAAAGAATATCAGCCTGAGTGCCAAAAGTAGTATTGTCATGAAGCAACCAAGCTGTTCGAGGGGATGACCGAGATGAAGGAAGACCAGAGACAAAATGGCCATGTGATTGATTGTAACCAACTGATCGAAGAATGATTTAAATTATTCCTGCAAATTGTCCAAGATGAATACATATTAAAGGAGTTGCGGAAAAGTTTAAAGGCTTCATTATCGGTGGTGGAAGGGGAAGTGGAACGATCACCTGCCAACCTACTAGAAAAGCATTCCAGAAGAGTGAGGTGAAACAATAAGAGAAGTGGAAAGGAATTATGAATTAATGCTCAAGTTGTAGGATTCCAAATCAGGGACACGATGCTAGACTCGGGATCAGATGTAAACATCCTACCTAGGAAAACATTGGAGGCAATGGGGATGCTGCAACTAAGATACTCACCGATTCAACTAAGAATGGTTAACCAGTATTGTATACTACCCATTGGAAGGCTATAAAACATAGAAGTAGATGTGGTAGGGGTGAAGATGCACACTGAATTTGAGGTGATCGATATAATGGGAGATAAGAGCCCATACCCAACGCTCCTTGGGATCGACTGGGCATATGCAAATTATGATGTCATCGACTTAAAGAAAGAGCTGATGATTTTCACAGTAGAAGGAATTAGGGTGATCCAACCCTTGGACCCTTATCAAGGGCCCAGGTTCATAGAACTTGTAGATGACGAGGATGAACTAGGAATGCTAGACTAGCTATACACACTAAAAGTGGGAAAAAGGGAAGATTACATAAATCCTAATGTAGGAGGATCCATCAGTTGGAGAAGTATTCAAAGCTTAGAGACCGATTTAGAATCTGCATGGGATGCATGACAGTAAGGTGGATATGAACTAAACACTAGACGATGTGCAATGATAAGCCGAGTAAATTGGATAGGAACATAGATAAGAAACTACCCCAAGTACTACAACGTTGAACTGGTGGACATCTTCTTGAATGAGGTAGATAGAGAAATGAGGGAATATCAAAAGATTCCTTTTATTGATATCACTCTCATGGCAACAATGGCAAGATGGTGGAGAACACACTACAATGCATTGCGAGACTTGGAAACCATCAAGCAAGCCATGAGGGAAATATTTGCCCAGGATGAAGACTGACCACATGATAATATGAAATACAGAGGGAATTAAAGTCCCGAGAGGCACATCGAGGCCTGCATAAAAGACTGGAAAACCCAGGGAATACCGAAGGATCTGTGGGTACATATATTCATACATACCCTAAGAACTATTCCCAGAGCTTGGTATGTACAGGAGGAACTCCGTCAACAAATGACGGATTGGGATGTTTTGGAGGCACAGTTCGTTAGAATCTTTTCATTCAGAGGTAATGATGAATGCATGACTAAGACACTCCATGTGATAAAAATGGTTATGTTAGCCCCAAGACAGTTAGTTGAAGGTTGTCCTGACGAAAGTTTTCTATAGTGTCTGTATGACATGAATTCTCCAGAATATGTGACCTGCGAAAAGGTGGATGCAGATCCAGAAGAGGATGGTTTAGACAGATTGAGACACCTGACCTTCGAGGAAAAAAAAGAGAGAGAGACATCCGAGAGAGTCCCTCAAGACAAGGTGCTCACCTTCTACCGATGAAACTGAGAAAACAAGATGTTAAGATGGAGGATAAACCCAAAATGGCGTCTATAGGAGATTACTGGAATGAATAGAGCACAAAAGAAATTTTTGACCTATTACAAGAGTACTAGGACTTGTTTCCAGCTTCAGTAGTAGAGCTGAAGGGGATTAAAGGAGACATAGGGGAGATGAAGATTGTTCTAAGGCCAGAGGCTCATCCAGTGAAGCACATATGTTGGGTCCCTATAATACTAGTGATTACCCCATTACTATTGTAGTTATACCCCTTATTTATATTGTTGTGCCCTATTACCCCCATTTGTATTTCTGTGCCCATAGACCCTCTATTGTTATTTTTGTGGCTTTATATTATTATTGTTAGGTCGGCTGGTTTCTGTGACTTAGACTCCTATATATAGAAAGGAGGTTTTGTCATTTGTATCATCCAAGAATTGTTCATTTATGTAATGTAAAGGAGGTTGCCCCCTCGAAGAGGATGAATTCTAAGGCATTGATCTATCTTTTCTATCTTTTCTTGAGCTGATTTCATAACATTTGGTATCAGAGCTTTGGATTCTAAGGTTTCACTGCTCCAAACAGGTCATCGTGGCATTTTCGCTATAACTTTTTTTATGTGACGTTTCAGAAGTCGCAAGAAAAACCCATTTGAGAAGAAATCGCGCTGAACCTTGGGTCCGAATTTCAGAGCTTTTTTCGCGATATTTGCAGAGATATGATCTGAGGAAGTTGGTATTTTTGCAGACTCCTGAATTACATTCAAAATAGATCCAAAGTTCGAAACAGTGACTCATGGCATGTCATACAAGTTCGCTCTACTGAACTAGTCTATAATCAAGTCACTGTGGGAGATTTCACATAACTCTTCCTTGGAGAATCCAATTTGGGTCAGACTTGTGGCATTGGAAAGAGGAC
>APFE031042761.1:0-13348 GCA_000404065.3 Pinus taeda
AAAGGTTTTGTTCAAATTAAAATTGAGAAACTCTTCAAATTTAACCAGCACTTTATTTGCTCACAATGGTTGCCTCCTTTGATTATCTAAAACCACAATTAAAACTAGAGTGCATACATTTAAGTAACCTATTTTTATAAAGAAAATCATCTTAATATAATAATTATTTACCAATTAACAATTTTTGGAGAAGTTTAAGTTTTTTTTAAGTTTATATTAATGTGAAAAATTATTTTCCAGTTTTTTACTTTGAAATCAAAAAAATGGCAAATGGTTATTTTTCTTTTTAAGATTATATAATTTTTTCTATACGTTCATGTCTTTTAACAATAAGGTTTTTTATAAAGATTTTATATTTTTGTTATTTTTTGAAGTGTTCATTCAAAACATATTTCAATTAAAATACTTTCTCAATTTTTTTATTAAGAAAATTATTCTAATTTATAAGCAATAAAAAATATTCTATCTAAACCAAATATACCAAAAAAATAAGTATAAAAATACTTATCCAAAACATATCTCGTTGAAAAAACTTCTTCAACTATTTGGTCTTAACACTACGATATAAATTATATTGAAATTTATCACTTCTTTTTACTCTTAATAATATTAATTATATAAACTTCATATCTTGATGCTTCCCATTAATTCTTTACTTTAACTTTCTCATTAAATTTTTTATATAATATATTTTCATACAAATCCATTACCAACTTAACATTAATATATAAATTAAATTAAGATTAATCAGTTTTTCCTTATTGTTATGTGAACTTGCCACTAATATATGGAGGGAAAAAAAAGTCTAATAAAAAATTCTCGAACTTAGTTAGAAACTCCTTTGAATGAAACTTGTTTACATCATTATTGAAAAATACATTATAACTAGTGCAACTATATTAAAAATATTAATGTGGTTGATATAGCCCAAGGCTTTATAAATATAACAAAAAAAAAAAAACTATTGCAACAAGAAGAATGTCTTACCAATATACACATTTACTTGATTAACCATGTATAACAAGGTTATGGGCCAACTTTAACTTGAGAAAAATAAAGGAATTACACATCTTAGTCTAAAATAGACCATTTTATTAAATAAAATTTGCTTATGTATTAATTCCCCATCTAATTATAATATGAACTTATTAGAATTGGAATAATCTCAAAACCCTAGGAAATTGGTGGGTGTGAGCCATGTGGCACTAATCTAATTTGATTTGAGAGAAAAAAGTAATTACACATCTTTGTAAAATGGACCATTTTGCTAAATAAAATTTGGTTATATATTAATTTCCCCATATAATTTGAATATGAACTTATTAGAATTGGAATAATGTCAAATCCCTATGAAATTGGTGGACCGAGAGCCATGTGGCACGAATCTAATTTTTTAAATTTATTTAAAGTCAATGCAACCTAACAAACTTGTAACACACTATATTCATTGATAAACATTAAGACTAACAATACGCTTAACATATTCCCTTGAGAATCAATGTAGCTCGTCAATTTAAAAAAAAAAAAGTCAACAAATCCTCATCCACCTTAAGTTTAAATAAGAAACCTTCAGCAATTACTCAAAAAAATAATTGCAAATGCCCATTAATGAATTCAAAATTCAATCGGATTAAAATTACAAATGAGATAGACCTAATTTCAAAGGGTATATATTTAATTCGAAAATGAGTGTAATTATATGTACTCTCATCATCGTTGGTCGGTCCATCCTATCTCTTCCACCTTCACCGTATTAGAAACTAACTTCGAATGGTCGATCAGTGCTTTTGTGCAAGATGATCACAATTCATTGTAAATTTTGTGAATTGATGACTGGTTTATATACGGAATAATTTTAGCAAATGAGGGAAAAGTTTGCAGCTTTTAAAGGACAACCTTAGATTTATACTATCATGAGTTTAATGGTGGGTACAATAACTATTTTTTTATTGGTTTAGATTGTATTTTTAATATATGTAAGACACATGAAACTGGAAACCAAATCAAATTTATATTAATTGATCTCAAAGAATTATGTACATGATGTACATATAAATACATATAGGAAATAATTGAATTAGTTCCTGAGACTTCTTGGACTCCATCAACTACCCAAACTAATCCTATCATTAACCTTGAGGATTAGTTGTCCAACATTTCCCCCTTAATCCGAAGGGATGTACCAAAGTCCAAGAAGGAAAGCTCAAAATGAAGAAATGCTTCTCATCCTAGAGCAAAATGTCTCTCAAAAAAATGGTTTTTAAGGATGACAACAAACCAAGATGGGAGAACTCAAGGTCTCAACCAACATCAACTCTGGAACCTTCATAGCAGTTCTTAGAACAACAAAAAAATGTGGTTTTAAGGTGACCACAAACTCTGGAACTATCACAACAGTTCCTTGAACAATTTCAAACATGGAAGTTCTCAATCAACTTAATAAACTCAACTCTGACTCAGGCTCGCTTGACATATTGAACTCAAACCTGTAGTAGACCATTAACAATTCCCCCCTTGTCGGATACAAGGTGAGAAGTATTCTTCATCACTACAAGGCTGGTCATCGCTCTTGAACATATTCTTTGGTATGACCCGTAAATCTTCTTGGTTATTTTGGTGTAATCCCAAGAAGCAATCCATCCAAAATTTAGCTGCTCTCTTGCATTAGTCTTCTTTCTAGAACATCTTTTTGAATGATGATTTCTCTTTCTACAATGCTCACACAGGTGAAGATCAAAACACTGATCTTTCACATGTCCAACTTTGTTACACTTTTGGCATCTATTATCTTGATATAAATTTAAATATGAACGCAATAAATTACAAATATAACCATACATACAAATATGCAGCATAAATAACTCTTCATTTCATTAATATCAAATACTGAAATATGCTTACAAATAGAATAGAAATAAGACTAGCTTGGACAATGGTATCTTATCTCTGAGAAGAGATGTGGTGGCTACATGCCTTTGAGCTATGTTACAATGGGGCTCAAGGCCCTATTTATTATTGAAAAAGATGATAAAACCCTAAACAACCAAAACCCTAACCCTAGGAGATGTAACGCTAAGAATTTGTGGGCCCCGTTGGGGTTAGTTGGGCAGCCAACTTCCTATGGTCATAATTCAGTCATATTATCTCCGTTTGCCGCGTACGATACCTTGCTGCAAAGTTTTCTCCGAGTACTATAATACTTGCTAGAGGCCCTTAACTTTGGCTATGGGCCTACAACGAACCTCAAAAAAACATCGTTTAGGGGGTCAACAATGCTCCGGAAGTTCAGGACCCAAAAAACTGCTAAAAATAGTAAATACTGAAATAAACAAGGAAATAAATGAAATTAACTAGAGGTCTAGGTGGCATAGGTGGGTGACCACAAATATCCACATGGATCATTCCTCCCCCCCTTAGGAAGCAATGGTCCCCATTGCATGCAAAGCCTCCATGAGGTGACAAAACTTATGTTGAACCTGGTCCCTGGTGAGCCAGTTGCCTTGGTGCAGAAGTTGGCTAGCTTTGACAACCCGATATAGTTGGATCTTTTGTTGGCGAGTGTTCTTGACTTGTGTGTCCATAATCCAATCAGTTGTGTCATGTTCCATGTAGTTTTGGTTTAACTCTGTTAATGTGAGTTGTTCTTCAATGTCTGATGGGTTCATCAATGATGGGAAGTATGGTTGAAGGTAATGCACATTGAACACTGGGTGCAAGCTAAGGAATGGGGGAATGTTGAGCTCAAAATAATTGTCTCCCACAGCCTTGCTAATGGTGTAAGCACCATATCAGAGTGGTCTGAGCTTCTGATGGGCTCATGTAAGGCGTTCTTTCTACAAATGCAACTAGACTTTGTCAACCACCTGAAACTTGTGTGGCACCCGATGTTGATCATGTCGCTGCTTTAACTTGGCATTTGACTTCTCCAAAATTTCGTGAACGTGATGGCAGATGTGTTGGATGCGTTCAATAAATCTAGTTGCTTTATCAACCTTAGACAGTACATGTGTGAATTATGTCTGTGTAATTGCATGAGGCATGGCAACATCAATCTAACATAATAGTTGAAATCCTAGACCCACTTGAAAGGGAATATGACCAATTAAGCTACGGAGAGCTCTATTATAATTGTGTTGCACATATGGAAGACTCTCATCCCAAGTTAAAGGATGCTTGGAGTTGTACATGTGGAGTATGTGCACTATCATCATATTGACGACCTCCGTCTAGCCATCACTTTGGCGATGGAAGGCAATTGATTTGGTGAGCTTGGTGTCCAATAATGTCCAGAGGCTTGACCAGAATGTGCTCAAGAACCTGCTATCCCAATCTGATATAATGGTATGTGGGATCCCAAAATGTAGCCATACTTGTTCAAATAAGAGTTTTATAGTGTCCTCTAGTGTGATACTCTTCTTGTAGGTCATCCATATAGCCATCTTAGAAAATATATCCACAACCACAAATACACAACCATTACCATGCTTGGTAGAAGGGAGGCTAGACATATAGCCCATGGAGATGGATTCCCACGGCTAGCTGGGAGTAGGCAGAGGAGTGTACAGGCCTTTCTTCTTGAAGGTTGGATTGGAAATGGCGTAGATAGTGTGGGATCTTATATATTTCCCAACACCCAGCTAAAGTTTGGGCCAATAAAAGTAATTTTGTAATACAACCACAATTTTCTCCTCACCAAAGTGTCTTGTGACCCAATTGTAGTGCGCCTCCCAAATCATCTTGGCATGCTCGCTTGAAGGAACACAAAGGTTGCCCAGGTAGCATAATAATGCATCATGGAGGTGGAAATTAGGAACTGTCTTTCCAGCTACCATCATTTGGTATTTCAAGGTGAACTCCAGATCATTTCTGTTTCGCTGTGGCCATCTAGAGGTCTCGTGACTACAAGAGTTGAGAACAATAATCAATGTTGCAACTGGGGGTTGACTGAGGCAGTCTACAACATGATTGGTGCTGCCCTTTTGGTATTTAATGTTCAAGTGGAATTGTTGCAGATATGTAGACCACTTCTGACAGAAATCATTTTGTAACTTCCCTTGTGTCTGTATAAACTGAAGAGGTCGGTGTTCGATGTGGATGACCGTCTCCTTCCCCAAAATGTAGTGCTTACATTGTTGGCAAGCCTGCATGATGGAATACATCTCTTTATCATAGGTGGGGTACTTCCAAATTATATAGGAAAGTGTCTCACTATAATAGGCCAATGGATGCTTATGCTGGGTGAGGACTACACCAATAGCATAGTATGAGGAGTTTGTCTTGATTTCAAATGGTAGTTACAGGTTTGGTAGTGTGAGTACCGTTGTAGAGCAAAGGCGGTGCTTTAACTCAACGAACACCTTCTGTTGGGACTCAAACCAGGAAAACTTTATTTCGCCCTGCCCTTAGTAATCTAACTCAAAGGTCAAGTGATACATGAGAATCCTAACACGAGCCTCCAATACAAATTTGCAAGGCCCAAAAAGGTGTGAAGCTCCATTAGAGTGGTCGAGGCTGGCCAATCCCGAATGACCTGGATCTTAGCTGGGTTCACATGCACACCACGCTCATCTATGATGTAACCCAAGTATTGGACTTGGCTCATGCCAAAGGTGCATTTCTCCAAGTTGGCATGCAGTTTGTGTTGTCGAAGGGTTTGAAGGCCCTGCCGAATGTGTTGCAAGTGTTCTTCCCAATTCTTTTTGAAGATGAGGATGTCGTCCAGATAAATCACCACGAACGGGTTGGTGAGGGGCCGCAAGATGTCATCTATTAGCCTCATAAAGTAGTAGGGGCATTTGTCAACCTGAAGGGAATAACCAACCATTCGAAAAGCCCTTCCTTGGATTTAAAGGCGATCTTCCATACATTTGTGAGCTCTATTAGAACCTGGTGATAGTTAGACTTCAGATTGATCTTGCTGAAATACTTGGCCCCCTTGAGTTGGTCTAGCAGGTCATCAATCTATGGGATTAGATACTTGTTCCTGACAGTGATTTTGTTTAGTGCTCGATATCAATGCAGAGCCTCCAGGTCCCATCCATCTTTTGTACAAGTACAATTGGGCTCCCACAAGGTGAGGAACTTGGTTGGATGTGCCCTTTTTGCAACAACTCCTAGATTTGTCACTTGATATCTTCATTTTTCAGAATGAAGCGAAGATATATTAGCCTATTCGGTAGAGGTGCTTCGAGAGTCAAATCGATTGAATGCTTGACCTGACAATGCAAGGGAACCCCTGTGGCTGAGAAGAAGATGTTCCTATATTCTTCCACGACCGTATCCACCTACTTCTGCTGCTTGGAGGTACCGTTCCTGGGAGCCATGAATGTGGCCACAACCTTCCCCTTACTTTGAGAGCGAATCAAAAAGAAAACAAATTTCCCAGTCTGAGAGATGGCCTTACTACATTGCTTAGCAGAGATCAAAGAGATGGTGATAGGTGGGGTTACCTCTGGCATCTTGTATAACTTAATACCCAAAGAAATAATAACAGAGCGAGGTCTAGACTCATATACAACATGGCATTTCCATAAGTATGGTTGTCCTAATAATACATCACAAACTTCAAGAGGAGCAACATCACACAACACCTCATCCGTGAAGGGCTTGATGTTGTAGGGAAGACGACATTGCTAGCTGACATGAAGATCTCATACTTGGTGAAACCACCCGATGGTGTATGACTGCAAATGTCTTGTAGTTGGTAGGCCCAGCCGCTCATGAACTCTGTTGAAATGAGGTTCTTTTGGCTCCCACTATCGATAATGAACTACAATAGAAACCCTTCACCCACATTTATGAGTGGAATATGCGCTCCCCCTCTTCTAGATCTTTAGGCTCAATCTTCTGGATCTTGGTGTGGCCACAGTGTCACTGAGCTCTATCTCAATGATTTTCTTCCCTTTGTCATCCCCCTTTTCGGGTTTTGACTCAGAGTCAGAACATGTGTCGGACTCAGAAGCCTTCAGCTCAACCACCAGTGACTGCTTGGCCTGACACTCACGTGTGTTGTGAGTGGATCTCTTATGGAATTCACACCACTTTCTCGTGTCCTTATTTGTCTACGTGGTGTTGTTCTATTCTTGCGGCTTCAACAGGCTATCCTGGGTCACCCTGCCTTCACTTTACCCTTTGCTCTGTAGTTTAAGGGCGTATTTCCCTTGCTTCAGATTCACATATCCAAAGTCTCACTTTTTCTGTTTAAGCTTCTGCTCAATCTAGACAGCGTATCGATACGCCATGATGAGCAAGGCATGTATAGGAACTCCATCTCATCCTGGATGTACGTGTGTAGGTAGCCATGGTACTTGAATACCAAATATTTCTTAGAATCCTTGATACCCAACTTCGTGCGAAGGGTATGAAAAACATTGGTAAACTCTGACATGTCTTGGTCCCTTCCTTGTCACAGTGTGGTCCAATTTATGTATTTATCCTCATAGCTCCTGATAGGGTAGTACTTCTCCTTGATGGTGTCTTGGAACAAATCCCAAGTGGGTGCGACCGAAAATAGTGAGGGCATACTTTCATCCTTATTTTCGCAGTAGGTTTCCCACCAGTCCTTGATGTGAGGGGCGACTTTGAGAAGAGAAAAAGTAATCTTTTCCCAGTTGGAAAAATCATGAACAAAAAAATATCCTTACCCGATTTAACCATTTATCCATGGAGTCAGCATCTATGTGACCCTCAAATATGGGAATGTCAAAGTTAACTTGTACCTTAAAGGGTGTGGTGCTTCGAGAGTAGCCGTTGGAAGTAGAGGCATCGCCCTTAGGCAACCGCTGAAGGATCTGGACAAAGTTGTCCATCATCGCGTTCCTTTGTCGCTCGAGGGATTCTTCGAGCAAGATTTTAAAAATATATCCTACCCCCACGTCTTTCTTTTCATCCGCCATGGGAGGCCGTCAAGATTTGTGAGGCTAGTCTTGCAAAGGTTCGACCAATTCAAGCCCTAACTCCTTATATCCTGACCTCGTTGGGGACATGTAAAGAAAAATAGAGAAAGAGCAGATTTCTTTGATACCACTGATACGAGTTTAAACAGGAATGAAATTTATTACAGATATAACCATAAATACAAAGATACAACAGAAATAACACTTCATTTCATTAATGTAAAATATTGAAATATTCTTACAAACAGAATGGAAATAAGACTAGCTCAGGTGATGGTAGGTTATCTTTGAGAAGAGATGTGGTGGCTACATGACTTTGAACTGTGTTACAATGGGGCTCAAGGCCCTATTTATTATTGAAAAACATGATAAAATCCTAACCCCGGGAAATGTAATGCCAAGAGTTTGTGGGCCCCGTTGGGGTTAGTTGGGCAGCCCACTTCCCAGGGTCATAACTCGGTCATATTATCTCCATTTGGTGCGTATAATACCTCGTTGGAAAGGTTTCTCTGAGTACTAAAATTTTTTCTGCAGGCCCATGCCTTTGGTTATGGACTTGTAACGAACCTCAAAAAAAGCGTCATTTACGGGGCCAAAACTTCTCTGGAAGTTCACGACTCGAAAAATTGCTAAAAATAGTAAATACTTAAATAAACAAGGAAACAAATGAAATAGGCTGGAGGTTTAGGTGGGATAGGTGGGTGGCCACCAATATCCACTTGGATCACAAGTTGTTCTGGAACAACACCGTCCAAAAATCCAACACTTCGGAATTGTATGGGTTTAGCAAATCTGGAATGTGAAAAAGATACATCCAGAATATCCTTGTTGTAACCTAAACCAATTCTGTGTTTATTGTGCGTAATCTCTTCCCATGTTCTTATAAAAGTTTTGGTAATGATAGGCTTCACATTTGTATGCAAATGACTCTCTCATACATTTTCCTCAACATGACTTTCTGTTGCACCCAAATTTGCTTATGAAATGTCTTTACAAATATGATTAAACTTTGACTGTTGATGGGAGTCAAGATCAAAAAGAAAATTCTAAACAGAAACAAGTTCAAAATCACAACACTTCTATTGAATTTCATCTCTATGGAATTGAGATTTGAGCTACAAAAACTCGATCTTCTCTTGTGCATTTTGCAAATAATATTGGATGTCAGAAAGTGTGTCCTTGCTGGCTTGGACACTGTTAGGAATAGTAGATGACATTAAATTGTTCAATAATTGTAGAAAATCATCGAGTTTGACCATTTTCTCCAACAACCAACTTTGAAAAAAAGCAGTATCGGCTACCACCGAAAATGCACCCAATACAAACAAATTTACGATGATTTACCTAGGTGTTAGCCTCCACTGAAAATGCACCCGTTTACAACATAATCTTAACAAAAAAAATTATGGATTGCTGCAAACAAAATTTTCTCTTCTTGTTGAGTATGGCAACTTCTAAAATTTCCAAAATTATCTTCACAAAGATTTGAACTAATGACCTCTAATACACCATATAACTATATGAAATTGGCTAACCACAATGTCATTTTCCCTTCATGATTTTATATTCATAAATTCTATTATTTATACTTCAACAAAAAAAATAAATCAAAACTTGATGTCATTCCCACAGAAGCTCCTTTTCTCCACTTGCCACAGTCAAAATAACTCCATTTAATGAAAATAAGAGAAGAAGGGCAAGCCTTAGCACTTCCCAAAAACTTTCACCAATAAAATATGTCACAACCCGTCATATAAAATAATTAGCTTCTCAAACAATGCTTCAAAATCTTACTTACACTCACTCTCAATGTTATTCCAATCACAATTTACTCAACAATACTTCTTTAAAATCCCATGAAAATTAGATGTTGTGTTCACCAAGTCACCTTGACAACAATTCAGGGAACACTCCAGTGTGCGGCTTGACTGTAAAGACTCTCAAGTCTATCGAACTTCAATCAATCCAACATATAAGCGCTAAACCAAGGGGAGGAGTTCATTCTCCATAACTCGTTTAATCAACAATGAATTAAAGCCCATGTAATTGAAACAACTTACCACACAAGAAAACATCCAATATTGCTCCTTCCTCTTCTTGGTCAAGCGATGTTGGTCACAGTACCGCTGGCTCAATCTTGATCGCTTGTTCAAATATTGCATACTCTTTTCGTTAAAAAAACTTCAACGACATGCTTATAATAATATCATACCGAGCCTCCTAACTTCGAAATTCAATTGGGGAAAGTATCATAGTGATCGGATGAATAAATTGTTTTGTTCAAGGTTGTGTCGTCCAAAATACTCCAAAGTATAAAATCAATTCAACCTCTATATCATTCACCAGCAATTTTCAGAACGAGAGCGTACTTTTCGTGCAACATTAAAACACTTAAATCATATTTTTTCACAGAAGAATTTATGGCATCCCAAATTTTAAAGTTGCTCATTCATTAGATACCAAACACATTGAGGACTTTTCTCCTTCTTTTGAAGGTCTACACTTTTCTGTCAGAAATCGAACTGGTCATTTTATCACCTCAAATAACTCTTCACATCTAATCATCCAACCGACTCGTGGTTTGCCAATATTTCTGTCAATATAAACAGTTTCACTCTCAACCGCTTCTCGGTCTTCTCTTTCACTAGTATCTTATAGAAAGACTCCAACGACTTTTGTTCTCAGAAGAATGTAATCAAGATTCAGGATTAATTCAAGATTCAACCAACATTAACAGATTTTATTGATATGCAAGGAGATGAAAATCATGCGACCCAGTTCCCGCAAAAACTTATCGCGAAAAACATTAATGGAAAAGTTCCACACATACATTCTCCTTGATACCCCGAAAAGAAACGAAAGTCCTCCACAAAATCATCATTATCCAAATCCAAGAGGGACTCCAGAACATCGTTCAAAAACTCTGAACCGGTCAAAACTTATAAAATAATAAGTGTGAAGCAGCTAGCATGTGACAGACTTTAGAGTTAGATCTCACCATATGAACTTCTTCTCATACACAACATGTTATGATAAATTGTTGACACATTAGTTTTAGCACTAATTACATAGAGGAGGGGCAATGAAACATCTTAAATTATATGACTTTCTCTCCCCAGACACTTGACCATGGAGCATAAGGAAATCACTGGCTTTTTTCAACACCATATGCACTACATTTTCAAATATAGAATAGAGAGTGTTTTCAATCCTTCAATTTCAATAAAATCTCCAGAAATAAATTCTGAACATTTTCTTTTTTTTTTATTCTGTCATTACAATAGTGCAGTGCAACAACAAAATCAAATCTCCAGGTTGAATAATTGAATACGACATATTCTAGTATTTAGACAGCATGTTGGGAGAACCCGACACAAGTACTAATATATATACGTCGATGGTGAAAAGGCTTACTTTATCGAGATGTCAATTCTTTTGACTCATACTTCATTCAAGTATTCTCACGTCGATGGTGAAAAGACTTACTTTATCGAGATGTCAATTCTTTTGACTCATCCTTCATTCAAGTATTCTCACTTCTACGCTCCAACCTCTCCACTTTACTTAAATTCCTTCTCCTGCTCAATGCTTTGGATTACCACAAAACTAGCGGTACAATTCAATTAATAGGTCGATGAACTACTTGCTTCTGATATCATTGTAAGAAACATGAAACTAGAAACTAAATCAAACTTATATTAATTAATTTTAAAGAATTATGTACATGATGTACATATAAATACATATAGGAAATAGTTGAATTAGTTACGAGTCTTCTTGGACTCCAATAACTACCCAAACTAACCCATCATTAACCCTGAAGATTAGTTGTCCAACAATATATAAATACATTCAACATTTTGAAAAATTTAAAGAACATTTGAATTTTACAAATTCAAGAAATAAATATATTGGACATTCAAATTGTGTAAATTTAAGAAATCAAATAATACAAATAATACATATTTAACATATGAAATTTACAACTCAAACAATTGTAATGATGGGTGAAAATGTGTATTTTTGAATATATAAATAGATTCAATATTTTGAAAAAAATTAGAGAACATTTAAATTGTCAAGATTCAACAACAATAACAACAAAACACATTTAAATTATACATTCAATAACTAAACTAGTACAACCACATGAAAAATATTAATGTGGTTGACATCCCTGAAAGCTTCATAAATATAACCAAAAAACCTATTGCAACATGATGAATGCATTACCAATGCACACATTTACCTAATTAATCAAGTATAAAAAGGTTATGGGTCAACATTAGCTTAAGAAAAAAAAGGAATTACACATCTTATTATGAAATGGACGAGTTTGCTAAACAAAATTTGCTTATATATAAATGAATGTTATAAATAATAATGAGGAACTTATCATGGAAGAACTTATGGGTGGGAGGTCACATGGCAAGACTCTAATTGTTTAAATTTATTAAAAGTCAATGCAACCTAACAAACTTTGTAATACACTATAGCAGTGGATAAGCATTAAGACTAAACATATGTTGAGCATATTCCCTTGAGAATCAATATAAACCCTCAATTAAAAATAAAAAATCAACAAATCCTCATTCACTTTAAGTTGAAATAAAAAACTTTAGACAAATATATTTAAAATACTCAAATTATACAGATTGAATAACTCATACTACATAGATTTAATAATTCATATTACACCAATTTAACAATTCAGATTATAAAAACTAAGTATAAGGCACAAACATACTTCAAATCCAAATAGTGGAAATAGAAGATTCCCACCATCAGGCTTTCGGATTTTGCTATTTTCGCAGAGTGAAAATTGGTTGAGCCATGTGGATTTATAATTTAGCCTGAGCGAAAACAGATAATATTAAAACCAACAATAAAAAACATTAGTATTTTATCACTGAGGAAATAAAAGACTTCCATTTCTGAGAAAAAAAATGGGGAAAAAACCATTTTATCACTAAATAGTGGAAATAGATGATTGCCATTTATGAGAATCCTGCATTTTGCTATTTTAACCGAATAAATTTGCAGCAGGTTTGTGGATCCATAACTTAAAGGAATGGGAAAAGGGAGAGCAGATAATAGTCTTTGCATTTGGAATGACAAAATAGTTTGATTCATATTCATATGAAAACATTACAACCTAAAAAAGATAGGCATGGAGATTCCATACATTTGGATAACACCCAAATGACATTTTCAATGACAGCAAGAACAATAGCAAGGGACGGTATATGAGGAAATTAAGTTAGGCAAACCATACACGTAAAACTCAAAATCAAATAAAATAGCTCTCCTATGCAAGGAATTATCCAGCTTTAAATCACACACGATTTATCAAACTGTCAAACACTACACAGTACCTTTGCTGCTGGATGTTGCCAACAATGGAGAAAATTGTAGAACTATCCACAAGAATGAGATAGTTAGTAGCAGACAGC
>APFE031042786.1:1681-51165 GCA_000404065.3 Pinus taeda
TAATAATATTCGACTGTTCTATTTTTAGCCTGGCAGTCTAAAAATAGACTCCGCCCATATGTCTAAAAATAGAAGTCCATCTATTTTTACCAACTTGAAAAATCATCCACAAATAGCATCCTACAACTCATAGACCATGATCCATATGTCTAAAAATAGACATAGTCTTAAAATAGACTTTGCGCCAAAAATAGCCTGCGGGCCCACTTAGTGAAGGCGACTTCTTTTCACTAAGCTCAATCATCTTGTTGCATTTTCAACAAATAACACTTGGGGAGATCTGGCTCCTATACCTTGGCGTGGTACAAAAGAGTCTGAGACCCTCCTAGGATGCTTATAGGAGACTTAGCCCATAAGAATCATGTCGAAGAGCTGAGCAAGGTGGTACCATTCACTTTTCAGCGTCAAAATTTCAGGTGGTCCCAAATTTCTTTTCAAGGTAACAAAAAGTGCACCGGATCTGTGCATGGTACAAACCAAAGCTCAAGCTATGGTCAATGAGGAAATAGACACCCTTGAAAAAAATTGGAGGACTTAACGAAGTAGATCCAATCCTTAAATGACGCAATCACAAAGGGCAAGTCAGAGTTACAATCAGAGGCATATGCTTTTAATGAAAGCCATGAGGGTGAATATAGCCATTCTCTTCACTTCTATGGAAACCACCAACATTCCCATCCTTAACCACCCAAACTAGAAATGTATAAATTTGATGGCTCCCATCTGGCCGTATGGCTATCACAAATGGAGCAATATTTCACATTGAATCACATCAGAAATGATGAGATTAAGCTAAGTGTGGGAAGCCTTTACTTGGACCTAGAAAGATGGCAATGGTGGCAGTGGCATCAATTATGCTATGCAAGGCTAATGACTTGGCATATATTCTCAAAAGCCCTTTATGATTACTTTGAACATGAATCTAACTTTTTGGGTCGTCTTACTAGGCTCAGACAAACAGGCACAATGAAAGAATATATTAAAGCCTTTAAAGCATTAGCCTTCCGCACAGAAGGTCTAGCAGATGAATTCTACTTGGAATGTTTTATCAATGGTCTTAAAGATGCCATACAAGCCCACGTCCGGATGCACCACCCAGTCACATGGCTGGCAGCTTGCGTGACGGCTCGTGAAGTAGAACGCACGCCAGTGGCCCAGTCTACTCATCTAAATTTCATAGGCAAGGGGCACACCACCTAGGCTCTGAGCACTACCCAAACACTTACGGTTCAAAAGGTGTCACCAGTGGAAATGGAAAAAAGAAGAAAGAAAGGATTTTGTTACTACTGTGATGGAAAATACTCCGTGAGGCATAAATGCAAGGAACCTAAATTCTTTCAAATTGATGCTACTAATCACAGTTCATCTGAGGAAGCCCCAACATTTGAGGTACCAGAGGAGGAAGATGAGGACAACCAGCAGGACAATGAGCTCCCAGCTACACCAGAAGAACTAGTTATCTCGCTCCATGCTTTGGCAGGCATTTCTTCTCCCCAAACTCTCAAAACTAGAGGTTTTATTAAATATCGCCCTCTAGTAGTCTTGATTGATAGTGGTAGTATGCATAACTTTATCCATCAAAGAGTCATCGAAGCAGTGCATTGTTTTGTCAGAGCAGTCTCTAATTTCTAGGTCCAGAGACTGCTTTTCAAACTCATGAAGGCCATTATGAATTCTTGGTAATGCCATTTGGTCTCTGTAATGCCCCATCCACTTTTTAGAGCCTCATGAATCACTTGCTCAAACTATATCTCAGAAAATTTGTCCTTGTTTTCTTTGATGACATCCTCATCTACAGCCTCACCTGGGAAAAACATCTTCAACATGTAGACCTGCTCTTACAACTACTGGGGAAGCATAAATTATTTGTCAAATTGTCCAAGTGTTCTTTTGGCATGAAAGAAGTCGAGTATTTGGGCCACATTGTCGGGTGTGAGAGTGGATCCAAAAAAGATCTAGGCAATGCAGGAGTGGCCCCAACCAAAGACCTTAAAGAGATTGAGAGGATTTTTGGGTCTCACTGGCTACTATCACAAATTTGTCCTCAATTATGGTTGCATTGCTAGACCCCTCACGCACCTTCTCAAGAAAAATTCATTCCTCTAGAATGATGAAGTGCAGTAGGCATTTATAGCTCTCAAACATGCCATGTGTTCTGTTATCACTCAGGTTGTTCCCCAAAACTTGTGAGAAAAGGGAATACGGCCGAGGTAACCACTAACCAATCTTTTAGATGCAATTTCTAGCCAAACTACATCCAGAGAGGGCTCTCTGTTTATATTTTAGCTTTGTTTTTTGAAGTGTTTTATGCTAGTTATGATGTGCAGGGTTTTTTTTTTAAGTTTGTTGGGATGGTGATTTTAAACAAGAGATGGGATGCAAGTCTGAAACAATTTATTTCATTGGGCAAATGGAGTCTATGAAGATGGACTGTTGAGTGTGTTTCTCTGATAAAGGGCAATACTACAGAGCAAGATATTATATTTTGGAACAATTTTAAAATCTAGGAATTGATTGAATGTAAGCCAGTGGGTGAAGGGCAGTCAAGAATCCTTCATCATTATGGCAGAGGGAAAGTGCATGAATATTATCAAGGAGCAGTAAAGAATTCCTTGACAATTTTCAAAGTGAAAGAATCGGTGGAAACAAAAGCATCTAAGAATTCTTGTTTATCCTAATTTTGAAGAAAACATAAATAACAACAGGGATTGAACACAGAGTGTATTTAAACAAGTTATGGGCTATTCTTTTTCCCTGTTACTAAGATTATGAAACATATATGAAATTTGAAAACATAGAAAACACAAAACACAGTTTAGAACAACTTATTGATCCATAGAAAGACACAGGAATTTTGTAGCAGAGCCCAAAACCTCAAATCCACATTCAGACAGTCCAACAACAGTGCAATTCAACAACCTTTGTATTAAAAAAAATATCAGAGCTACAACGTGGTCCAAAGAGGAAAATCACCAACCCCGAATACATTTCCTGCGGAGGCATTTATAGAAAAGAGAGTTACAAAATATCTTGGGGATAAGATATGAAGCAATAACTTCCTTCACCTACTCTGACAACGGAATACATGTAGAAATAAATGTAGGAGTAATTGTTGTTATGCTGGCTGCTTTAACTGATAAGATATTTTTGACTTTTTAATTCAGGAAGTCGACTGGTAGCTGTGTCTTTACTTTTGCATTCTTGCGTTGCTGTCCCGATCCTTTCACCTGTTCTTGATTCCGCTTTAATGCGTCCTAGTCCTCGCTTGACCTCCTTCCACTATTGTTTTCATCTTTGTTATATCTTCCATGTGTTTTGTTATTTGACCAACTGTAGATAAAAAGAAAAATCCAAATTACCATGATAAAATTTCCAGCATGCTCAGCCACCATTGGTCTGTTGGAAACTGATGTCTTTGTATCTTTACTATTGTTTCATCAGCCTCAATATACCTGTAGAATTTGGGCTTGACTTCAAAAGATGATTTATTTCATGTTCAATATAAAACAAATTTTCCAATTTGTCATATAAACTCTGTCCGGAGGGAGGTCCTGTGTCTTCTGAAGTGCTTGATGATGCTGTGATTTGATTTGTAACATATGTGTTTACCCTATGAGCATATTGTTGATGTGTTAAGAGTCTTTGATTGCTGGTTAGTAAACTAGGTAGACCCTTCTGCTGCAAGACTATAAACTTCTCTGTGAAGGTATTAATCTCCATCTGCATTTCTTGGCACTTCCTTTCCAAAGTCTGTACAAAATTCCTCGTTGTTAGCACCTTTTTCACTGTCAAAATGGTGCCTATCCTCTCAGTGATATCCAAAGCTGCTAGTTGTTCTTTAGTATGAGTATTCAAAAAATGGATTAGTCTATTGGCCTGCTCAGGCATGTTTCCCAATGATGTCCTGGCCCTTTGAATTTCTACTTGGGCCCTTTCTATCAATTCTATTTGTTCATGGACTGTTTGAATTGATTGCCATTGGTCAGTAATAGACTAGCCAATCTTGGTCCACAAAATCATTTTGATGTCTGCTAGAGGTTTATGCAAGGTGAGATCCTTTTCCAATGATTTCACCTTGTTCTCCAGGGCCTTTACCTCTTTGGTTTTCTCTGCCACTGTTATCTTTGATTTTTCATAGCTTACCTCTAGTTTGGCCAGTTTTTCTTTCGCCTCTTTAAGCTCTGACATTTGGGCTTCTAGCTCTTTTACTGCTTTCATCATTTCTTCCATCCTCATGCTGGTCTCTGGCTCTGTTGTTGTTGTTGCTGAAGCATCTGTGGCTGATGTATCTGTTGTTGATGTTGGCACAGTGGGAGGAATTGCTACTTTGATTGTGGGGGGAGCAGTGATAACTGTTGGAGTTGTTTCAGGTGGCTGGGAGGTCGACTCATTCGGCTTGGCTTGCAATGCTTTCTCCAACTCTTGCTCTATTTGAATTAGCCTTTGATTCATCCTCATTAAAAAATCCATTACATCTTCTTCTGCCTTTCCTTGTGCAAGCTCTGTTGTTTGTGGATGCATGGTGGCAGGCAGCTTCAATTGCTTCCTAAGTGTAGCAATATCTTCCTCCTTCTTCTTTATCAGCTCTTTGATGCCCTTGGCATCCTTGGGATCATGTCCCAACTCAATAATTATCTCTTCTAGGGTCTTTATTTTGTTGTCTTTGGCTAAAGAAGATATCTTTTCCAAATCCAATTGGGCAGATGTATTACTTAATGGCTCCTTCAATTGGTAGGCCAGCATTGCCTTGTCTGCCAATGTAGCATAGACCATTTCAACCGTTTGTTTGTGCAATTCTATCTGGTCCATTGGTTGTATATCTTTGGCAAGGACCTCTAGATTGGTCCTTATGTAGTCAGCTACAAACTGTGGTTGCTGAACCTTTGGCTTAAAATGAGTTAAGATCATTTTCTCCTCCTTAATGTCATATGCTGCCATTAATCTTTGCTCTTTGGAGGGTGTCATTTTGAGAAATTGATCATAAAGCTGAATTTTCAATGACTCATTTTGGGCCTTAATCTCCATGAATGATTGTTTAATATCAGATCGTTTCTTACTTTGCGACCTTGAAGAGGAAACTTCCATACCAAGCTGCCTCTCCATTTCTTGCCTGTGAGAGCTGGTGGATGCCTGTTGGCTGATGGCCCTCTCTCCTCTTGTGCTTTCTGTGATTTCTTCAACAATGTCCTCTTCAGGTAGAGGATTTACACTTTGTCTTTTGGCCTTTGGCTGTTCTGTTGATCCACTTGCAAGTGTGGCCTCTTCTCTGTCTCTTTTCTTACTTCTTTCCTCATTAAGAGGAGTCTGTAGTGCTGGTACTTCTGGTGCCTCTGTCTGTAGTGAAGGGGCTTGCCCTTGACTGTGTTCTTTTGAGGTAGTTGGCTGGCCTGCCATTGTTTCTTGCTCTGTAACTACTATCTCCTTTCCCTTTGTTCTCCCTGCTGTTGGTGTAGTCCCTTCTTGGGTAGCTTGTTGTGAAGTTGTAGCAGTTGATGTGCCTTCCCCAGTTTGCTGTGGTATTTTAAATGAGACCTGCCCAAAAGAATCTAAGTAAAGAGTTTTTTCTAGATTTTTCATGGTTTGTTCCATTTTCTCTTCCTCAGTGAGTTGTTCAACTAGTGTTCTCTCCACCCACTCATCTTGGTTGGCAAATCGTTCTATTTCAGGGACGCTGCAATGTTCATAGGGTGCCATCCTATATTTTATCCTTCTTGCATTGAGAAAGCCGTTTGGGTCATAGAGTACCCACCAAAAGCTTCTTTTTAGTCTGAGTGTTTGACCCAATATTTCATCAACATCCTTCCATCCCTCTTTTTTGTTCATGACATAGGGGCCTAACTGGTCTCTCAGTTTCAACTGAGCCCTTTTCTTTGTGCTATGGAAATGAGTCAAATCTGAATTGATAAATTCCTGGAAGTATTCCAAGGCAAACAGTCTCATTGGCACACATCTTGGCAGCCTGTAAGGGCATAGCTCATAGCCATATATCCTGATAATAGTGTGATTCTGGTAAAAGTACCAGTCACCTATTGTATAGTTTTTGGAGAGCTATAATATCTTTTGCATATCATATGACAGTCTAGGAGGAGGAGTTCTCATCAGGAGAGAAGAGACTGGGTATACAAACATATCAATAAACTCACAGTAAGAGTAGAGAGATTTGCAGACTTCATGAAAGATTGAGGTCCAAAAAATCACAGACCTTTTCTCCTCTTTAGAGTCCAATTTTCTAATGGGGAATTGGAAACTATCTGGCTGATAATATAAGAACAGATGATAGATGTAGGATGAATACTTAAAGACTCCCTCCCTCTCTATATTCAACAATTGGTCATGTATCTTGCTGGTAATGAATTTGGCATAGTTGTATTTGACAGCAGGGGGCTGCCCTGGGGTAAATATAGACATTAAAACCAATATAGTTTCATCAATATGTTCACTTGTCTTGAACCGCAGAACATAAGATATCATATCAACAAGTAATCTACTCACTTCATTGAAAGATGCATAGTGAAAAGGAGGTGGCTCATTAGGTTGGCGATCTGTTCTCATAAATATTTGGGCAATTCGGGTTATCTCTAAGCTGGAGAGTTTGGGACCTTCATCAAGCAAGAATTTCATAGTAAGAGGAAACTGAAGCTAAGTTGGTTTGAAGTTTAGCATTTGATTTATGGAGTCAGGAGTTATATGAAAGAGGGTAGTTCCAGCTGGAGTTTTAACTGCCCTTTGAGTTGGCTCATAGTTCTCACAGCAAAGGTGAATTATCTTAGGGAAAATATTAACAAAGGGGAGGTAGTATATGGGTAGATTTGATTCCCATATGCCATAAACATCATTTTGGCTTAGGTAACTGTTTCTGAGCTCACAGAATGCTTGCAAATGGTTTTGGTAGCCTACTAAGTCTTGAATTAGACAGTCTTTATCAGCTAAGGGCAGATGTTCCAATTCCTTGTGGGGTGCATTGAGAGGAGTGATATTCAAGGCTACTGGACCTTCCATAGCTCAATTATATTGCTTTTAAAATTGGAATTTTTTGGGTCTGTGTAAATAAAACAGGCAAAACAATAGCTCTGTGGATTTTCTCTGGGAATTTCACCTTGAATTTGGTTTGTTGGCTTGTATTTAGCTCCGTGGACAGAAATTAGATGGAGAGACAAAACTTGTGGGCTTCTTTGGCACAATGGGTGACAATTGTGGGCAAAAGGCAGTTTTCGAGGTTTCTAGGAGAATTTGCAAGGCCGAACGAGCTCAATTTTAGCTCAGTGTGCGGATTAATGGTGAAAATTTGACAAGACAAAGGTTATGGTGGGTAACACAGTGTTTTTTCTTCAAATTCTGGGTTCTATGGGCAATTTTACAGCAAAAACCAACGCAAAACAGGGTGCAGGAGTAAATTGGTGTAAATACATGTTTTAACGGCGGAATGGTCGATTTGCAGGTGACAAGACGAGCCGAGGGGCCGAGCTATGGAGTAAAAACTGTTGGGTGGCGGACTGTATGGTTGATTTGCTATTCCGGACGTAAATCAGCATGCATAGGACGCGTAGAGGAAACAAACACAAATGGGTAAAAATAACATTTTCACCTATTTTTAACCAAATTTTTGACTTTGGCGGGTTTTGGTGTGCTTTTGTCTGATGACGTCAGCATGACGTAATTTTGTCGTGTAGCGGGGTACGGAAGATGACATGTCAGGTGATGTGGCAGGTGACACGACACTGACGTGGACAGATGACAGGGACGTGACATGGTGGACAGACAGGAGGCATTGAGGGTGACATCATCAAATGACGTAGGCATGATGTCAGTGGGGAGGCGGTGGTGTGGTAAGCGGTATTCCCTGCACCGCCTTTGGAGGGAAGTGGTATTGCAGGAGGGGGCTCCAAACACGCCGGGCGCCTGACACACGTCCTTGGTACGGCGGAAATATCGCCCATCCCACGGACGCTATCGTTCAGCACTTAAGGGCTTCCGATATCGCCGACAGTTGTTGGATCTGTCGACGATGATCGGACAATCGGCGGGTGATGGAGGTAGCAGTGGCTTATCTCTGGGGGACCCGCTATAATATTTCTCGTTTTCTAATGTTTTGCGGGGTATATTGTGAACTTTGGTTGAATGGGTTTGGGGATATAATATGCGGGTTTGGCTATTTATTTAGCCAGAAGCTAAACAAGTCCCGATGGGGCACGTGGAAGGTTGTTATTGGCCCCGGGTGGACCAATAACTCCCGACAAAAATTTAAAATATAGCTTATAGTTAGCCAATGGTCAAGGTGTTAGATAGTTAGGGATTTTGTGTATTTTTACATAGTAAGGGAGGGGAAATATTCACATAGGAGCTATATAATAGTGTTAGTAGGTTAACATGACTATGTGGAATGGACATGTATGGATAAAGGCTAAGTTTATAGAATAAAAACTTAGGCATGGGGGGGATGAAAGGATATCAAGTTATGAAGTTTAGGAAACTTGGAAAAATGGAATAGAAACATTTTACACAAGAAATGTGGCTTGTTTTACCTAGGTGAAAACACAGTTTCACTTAGTTTTTTCATGAAATGAAGTGGACTAAGGGCAGTGAGCAGATCTCATTGTCCTTGGGGGGATATTAGTAAGTGTTTTTT
The DNA here is from genome assembly GCA_000404065.3 of Pinus taeda. Classification (NCBI taxonomy): domain Eukaryota; kingdom Viridiplantae; phylum Streptophyta; class Pinopsida; order Pinales; family Pinaceae; genus Pinus; species Pinus taeda. The sequence goes on from APFE031042786.1 coordinate 10,308, forward strand.
GGAAAAATGAGGAGGGAAATTAGTCATGCTCCATTTATTTTGAAACCACCTTGCCATAGCACCTTTTGATATTTATGAGATGAAACTTGTTGCAATAGGACCAAATTGCTCATATGCTTGCTTCTACAACATCAAAACTGCCTACCCAGCCTAGTACACCTAACATTTTTTCTTCATTTTCATTGGGTGCATTTGAACTAGCAAACCCTGATTCTTCTCTTTTCTTTTAGCTACCCTCCTATCTAAGTCTACCCTGATGTCTTCCAGGGCTCAGATTAAGTTGTTGAGACCCTTTGCTTCTCTACCTAACTACTTGTCTGCCAAGCTTGAATTGTTTGTACAGACCTTTATTCTCTATTCTAAGACAAGTAAATTCAAACATGATCTAGCCAGGATTAGACTGTCTGGCTATTCATGAAATATGGCAAGAGCCAACCACCTGTACATAGTGAAATTCTACAAAATATGGAACCTTTGCAGCATGGAAAGGATGAACATATTTGGCACTTCTCTTGTCAATCATGAAAAATGAAACCTATTGGTATAGGAAGCTAACAGTGGCTCCACTTGGAGATGGCTTTTCCTAGTGAAAAGTCAAGAACAACAGGTCAGATGGCCTTATATTCAATTCTTGCTATATTCTGAAATTTCTCCCTTGTTGTTTACAAAATGGTTCCTCTGCAATATCTGTAATTCTTATGAACTCATTCAAATAATTGCAGCTCTCTTTTGGGTAGTCTGTTTGATTATTTTTCATCATTTTCATAGCTCCCAAGTCTGCTTCTTTAGCTTCTTCTGATAGGCTTAAAATGCAATACCCAAAGGTGGCACAATTCCTTGCCTTTTCCTCAAAATTTGCTGTAACCTATTCCTTATCGTATTGCTGTAATAAACTGCAGAAAGTAAACACTATTATGTACAAATTAAAGTGCTGCTATCCTTAACAAAGTGGCTCAAAATAATGCTCCAGCATTCGGCCATTGACTGGTCCATCATCTGCCTCTGTGCCATCCAGGCTTTTCAAAAAGTAGGTGTCGTTTCCTTGCACAGTCTGAATGATAAATGGTCCTCTCCATGAGAAATCAAATTTTCCATGTTTTCCCCTATCTTCTCCTCTGGAATCCCACTTTAAAACTTTATCCCCAATGAATAAATTCTCTGCTTTGGTTCTTTTATCAAACATATTTTTAAGCTTTTCTTGTAGAACTTGAGCTCTGTGATAGACCTCCTCTCTTGTCTGCTGCAAGTGAATAGTTTGATTGATCCTTCTCTAAATATCATTAGGTTCTGCCTGTATCTCTTGTAGCAAATTTATCACTGTGATTCCCAAAGAAGAAGGGAATACTGCCTCCCTTCCATAAACCAATTGATAGGGACTGGTCCCAATAGATCTCTTAGTGGTCAATCTATCTTCCCATAGTGCATTTACAAGCTTTTTATGCCAATTTCTCTTGTTCTCGTCCAAGACGTTCTTAATGATGTTGATCAAGCTCTTGTTGGAGGATTCAGCTAGGCCATTACCTTGAGGGTAATAGGCTATAGAATGGCCCAAGGTAATGTGGTATTTATGATAGAAATTAATCATTCTCTTAGATTTAAAGGCAGCAACATTGTCTGTAATAATCTTCTCCGGGCAGCCAAATCTAGACAGGATGTTGGTCTCTAAGAATTGCATGATTACTGAGTCATTGGCTTGTCTACAAGGGATGGCCTATATCCATTTGGTAAAATAGACTGTAGCAGTCAAAATCCATTTGTGTTGGCCAGAGGATGAGGGGTGGATTTCCCCAATGAAGTCTAAACCCCATTGTTGAAATGGTCTTTCAGTGGAAATGGGCTTGAGGGGTAGAGGCAGCAACTTCTTCTTGCCTTCAAAGGTTTGGCATTTGTGGCAAGAAGTTACATATTTCTTTACATCAGTAAATAGGGTGGGCCAATAAAACCCAGCCCTTAGGATTTTATCAGCAGTGGATTTCCAATACAAGTGTCCACCACAATCCCCTGCATGAAATTATTCAAGTACTTTGTCAGTTTCTTCTTTGATTAGACAATTCAATAAAACACCTTCATGATTTTTCCAAAAGAGAGCATGATCTAAAATGCAGAACTTGGAAGCTTTCATTTTCAAAAATCTTTTCTTAGTTCTGGATAATCTTGGAGGAGCTTGTAGGTTTAATAATACAAAAGATATGTCAGCATACCAGGGTGATTGTAAAAAGTCTTGATTGATCTGTGGAGTCGCCATTTCCTGCTCATTATCTAGTTCATTTACGTCAAGGGCTTGAAAGTTAGTTTCAGTCATGAGTTTGGCTAGTCCTTGTCCTTTTATCAGTTTTGTTGGTTTGATTTCAATGTCATATTCTAGTATGGTAGCTATCCATTTGCCCATTTTTCCTTCAATTCCTTCTTGGGTTAGGATCTCTTTAACAACAATGTTGGGCACATAAGCAATCACATGAGATTATAGGATGTAAACTCTAAAGTCCTTAATGGCCTTTACAAGTGCACATGCTTGTTTCTCCATGATTTGATATTTGAGTGGAGCATCTTTGAGGGCCTTGCTGAAAAAGGCTATGGGTCTTTCACATCCATGTTCATCTTTTTGAAGAAAAACAGTAGCAATTGTATGTTCTGATGCAAATGAGAATATGATAAAGTCCTTATCAAAATTGGGGCTTGTGAGGACTGGTGTTTGAGTCAAAGCTTTTTTGATTTCTTCAAATGCTTTCTTAGCTTCTATTGTCCACTTAACCTTGGAATCTTTTTTCAGCATGTTGTTCAGCAATCTTATTAGCTCGGCCAAATTTGGTATGAACCTTCTTAGAAAGTTGATCTTCCCCAAAAAGGCTTATAGTTCTTTAATGTTTCTAGGGTGAGGGACTTGCAGAATAGCCTGTATTCTGTCCAGATATTTTCTAATGCCTCCTTTAGAGATGATATGGCCCAATAATTTTCCTTCTTCTAGGCCAAACAATGATTTCTTTGGATTTAGTGATATACCATATTTTCTGCAAATTAAGAATACTTGCCTGAGATGATCTAGGTGTTCTTGATCTGATTTGGAAAAAGTTGTAAGGTCATATAGATAAATGAATAAAAAGTCATGGATCTCTTTAGCAAAAGCAATATCCATGGCTCTTTGAAAAGTTGCTCCGCATTCTTGAGTCCAAAATGCATTTTCACATATTTGAATGTCCCCCAAGGGGTTGTGAAAGTAGTTTTATCTTGATCATCCGGGTGCATTAGGATTTGATTGAAGCCTGAGAATCCATCTATCAGTGATATCCTTGAAGCACCCACTACCCTTTGCAGAATGTGATCCATTTTGGGTAAGGGATAGTTATCCTTTAAGGAAACTTTGTTCAGATTTCTCAAATCAACACACAGCCTAATCTCCCTTGTATTCTTTCTAGTGGGCACCAGATTTGAAACCCATTCTGAAAATCTGATTGGAGCTATAATTCTAGCTTCATACATTCTCTTAACTTCTTTCTCAATCAAAGGGAGCAACATAGGGTTGACCCTCCTAAGTTTCTGTTTGAAAGGTTTCTATTTATCCTTGAGAGGTATGGTGTGTTGGATAACAGATGTATCATAAAACTTTAAGTCCTCATAACTCCATGCAAAAAAATCTTGAAACTCTTTGAATAGTTCAATATACTTGAGTTTTTGGTTAGGAGGCAGAGCTTTGGACAATTTTATCTTTTTGGGATTTTCTACAGTTCCTTAATTACAGTCCTCAATTTCTGCGTTTAATGGCTGCAATTTAGGTTTCCTAGAGATGTCATTTGAGTCAAAAATGTCCTCTAAAGGAGTGAGGCCTGTAGGTAGAGAATTATCCTTCAACTCAATGACTTCACATTCTACTCCAATTGCATCCTCACCTTCTTTTTCTTGAGTTTCCTGTAAATCTATTTTAGTAAACTTAGTAGGATGTAGAATTTGGTTTGTTGTTTCAGCAGAGATATGTGCTTCAATTTTGTCTATTTGATTGCTTTCATCTATTGTGTTGGTATCCATTTTTGTGCTTGAGAACTCCTCTTTCAAAGTTAGGAAATTGTTGATTTATGTGTCATTTTCAAACACCTGCCAGTTTTTTACATTATCTAGCACAACAGGTCTATGTTTGTTTTTGGCAGTGAATCGGTGATTGGGCTTAAATGGCAATTTGCAAGTGCTTTGAAAGGTTGCTAGATTATGAGCATGCAGATTTTGATTCCTTGGAATCTTGGTCAATTGGGATTCAAGAAAGGTGTTGAGAATTTCCATTGTAGTAGCTCTGTATGATCTCAACCTAAGATCATTTGTAATGAAGTTACCCTTTATTTGTTGAATGATGAGGTCAGAATCTCCCAAAATTGATATTCGAGCTGCACCTAGGCTTTTGATCACTTTGAGCCCTAAGAGGAGGGCTTCATATTCAGCCATGTTGTTAGTGCATCTGAAATTCAATCTATATGCATGTCCCTCAGCATAGTCATCCTTCATATTGTGTATCCAAACCCCTACCCCTGCTCCTAGCTTATTAACAGATCCATCAAAGTCTAGATACCATAGGTTTTCTTGATTTGAATAGGTATTAGGAGCTTTTCCAATTTGTTTAGTAGGCATAGTTGGATTTTCAGTCTCATGGGATTCCTCATATGCGACTCTTAATTTATTGTTCTCCAAGACTTCTTGGATCTGAACTGTGGATTCTTTTTCTAGGAATTCATCCTGACTTAAAGCCACAATTTTAACATCAGTTGAGGTTTGAATCTCGGTGTTGTACAAGATAAAAGAGTCCATGTCTGAGTGCATGGAATAAATAGGAAAGTTTTGGGTTTTTCTTGGCTGCTGACCACATACTTCATCAAAGTTTCCCTATACAACCTCTTTGGCTGGCCAAAGACTGAGATGGTGTCATATGACATGTCAAGTTGCAAAGATCCCTGAAGCTTGGAACCCCAGGATCTAGAAAACAACATTCCATACTTGGGTGGAATATCAGCCACCACCACATCCATTAAAAGTGTTTTAGCAGGATATTGTACCAAGGATACACATAGATCTTTGATCAAGCCTAGACACCTAACTTGGCTAGAATCAAATGAGAATAGGTCTTTGTATGTTCTATTTATGTCAAGATCTAATTTTTCCATCACAGATTTGGGCTTTAAGTTATGAGAGGCCCCAGAATCAAACATTGCATTGTGAAGTATCTTATCATGAATGTTTAAACTCACATAGAATGGAGGAACCCCTCCATCTACCAGTTTTCCACTTACTTCAGGACCAAATATAAGTTCTGGTTGATCATCTAGGACATTCACTGAATCTTTGTTTTCTGAGATTTGTAATGATCTGGTGATTTGTTCTCTAAAGACTTCATTCCTAGCCAATTTAGACAGTGGGATGGCTATCTTCAACTTACTTATTTCAATTTGCAAGCTAAAAGGTTTTTCTGTTTGTATTTCGATATTTCGGGAAGCAAGGTTATCCTTTTCAGCTGAGTTTTTTGTAACTGATTCTTTCACTGGAATATTATTATGAGCTGAAGTCACTTTGACACTGTTTTCTACAGGTTCCTCTATGATTTTCTCAAGAGGAAGAATAGTTGGGGGGTGCTGATTTGATTTTTCTAGGTCTGAAATAACTTCAATTGTTGGACTATTTGGATTGGAAGTTGATTTAGGAATAGTTTGTGTATGATGATCCTTGGGTTTGGTTTTGTTAGGTTGCTTGATTTTTTTCTTCTTGGGATCATCAGGGATGTCTATTCTTCTACTCCTAAGATTGTATTGTTTATGTACTTCATAAACATTCGTATCATATCCTTCTTTGAAATCAAAGGATTCCCTTGATTGAATTTGAAACTAATCTAAAGTATGGGCCTCTTGGTATTCTTGAGTTAGGAAGATTTGTTGTTCACCATTGAGACCCATCAAGTTAATGTGAGGCTCTTCCATGGGCTCACTGGAAGTTGTAGCTTCTGCATAGTTTTCTTGGAATGGGGGCCTTATGTTTTGATCTGGACCAAATTTCCCTAGATTTGGATTTTGGTTTTTTCTAAAGTTTGGATTTCTAACATTGTTGCTTGGTTGACCTCCCCATGAAGATTTTCTCTCAATAGTTTCCACTCTTTCTCCAAGTCTGTCCATACCTTTGATGGTAGAATCTAACTTTTGTTCAAAAGCAGATGGTTCTTCTTTGAAAGTTGTTCTCCTTTCAGTTCTAGCCCGATTCCTTTTAGAAATCAAATTGGCTTCCACACTTACAGCTATGCTCTGCATGTCTTCAAGGCTAGGAGGAGCTCTCTCCCTGAGTTGGTAGGCCATGTTAGAGTCAAATCCATCAGGGAATTTGATTAAGGCTAGGTCTGGTGGTGGTCTAAGATTCTGAGGAATGACGTTGTACACATTACTAAATCTAGCACAGTAATCTTGGACACTTTCTTGTGGACCTCTTTTCAAGCTCTCATATTTTGACAGAATGTGTAATGGGTCCTTTTTCTTTTCCCATCTATTCATGAACATTTGATAACGGGCATCAGGGTTAGTAATGGTGTTTACAGGGAGTGCCCTAAACCAGGTCCTTACATCACCAGTTAAGCTCTGGACAAATATTTTCATCCTGACATCATCATCATCAATCTCATAGTTTTCAAAATAGTCTGTCATCTTTTTGGTATGTTGTTGAGAAGTATAAGTGCCAGTACCATCAAAATAGGTAATTTTGCTCTGATAATCCTGTGGCATAGCCCCTAGATTGGCAGGCAATTGTAGGGGAGCATATCGATTTGCCATATTAGCAGGCAAAAGTGGGACAAATGGAAGCACGGGGATAACAGCTGAGATAAGTGTTGTGGATGGAGGGGTGGAAAAGAGGTTTTGGAGTGATAATGGTGAACTGGAAGAAGCTACAGCAATAGGAAAGAAGGCTTGAGATTTTACTATAGTAAGTTGAGTTTGAATAGGTTTCTGCTGAGGTGTTTCAAGATTTGAATCAGCAGAACTCTCTTGATTTTTAGGTTTCCTAAGGCTCTTACGAATCAAATTTGGATTGTCAAAAATAGCTGGAGGATTCGGGTCTAGGTTTGACCTAGTGTAACAAGTTTTCTTCTTTGGAGCCAGCTTCTAAAAATATATTTTTGGTATTTTCTGGGAATATTTGGAGGATACAAGTTTTGACGATATCTTGAAGGAAGCTCCTGAAATCTAGGAGGAGTTGGGCTTTCCTTCAGTTATGTTTGAAACAAGGATGGCCAAACAAATATTTGAGACAACTGTTTAAAATCTAAAGCTAAACTAGAGTTAGACTGAAGTAGCTTTTATTTACTCTTGTGATTCCATAGCAAAGACAGTTTCAAAGGCTGCCTGGCTAACTTCAGGCTCCATCTGTAGCTTTAGAGACTAGACAGTAGTAACAGACATTCATTAAGTCCCCAATGGAGTTTCCAATGATGTTATCACTCAGGTTGTTCCCAAAAACTTGTGAGAAAAGGGAATACGGCCGAGGTAACCACTAACCAATCTTTTAGATGAAATTTCTAGCCAAACTGCATCCAGAGAGAGCTCTCTCTTTATATTTTAATTTTTTTTTTTGAAGTATTTTATGCTAGTTATGATGTGCAGGGTTTTTGTTTTAAGTTTGTTGGGATGGTGATTTTAAGCAAGAGCTGGGATGCAAGTTTGAAACAATTTATTCCATTGGGCAAACGGATTCTATGAAGATGGACTACTGAGTGTGTTTCTCTGATAAAGGGCAATACTACAGAGCAAGATAATCAATTTTGGAACAATTTTAAAATCTAGGAATTGATGGAATGTAAGCCAGTGGGTGAAGGGCAGTCAAGAATCCTTCATCATTATGGCAGAGGGAAAGTGCATGAATATTATCAAGGAGTAGTAAAGAATTCCTTGACAATTTTCAAAGTGAAAGAATCAGTGGAAACAGAAGCATCTAAGAATTCTTGTTTATCCTAATTCTGAAGAAAACATAAATAACAACAGGGATTGAACACAGAGTGTATTTAAACAAGTTTTGGGCTATTCTTTTTCCCTGTTACTAAGATTTTGAAACACATATGAAATTTGCAAACATAGAAAACACAAAACACAGTTTAGAACAACTTATTGATCTATAGAAAGACACAATAATTCTGTAGCAGAGCCTAGAACCTCAAATCCACATTCAGAAAGTCCAGCAGCAGTGCACTTCAACAGCCTTTTTACTAAAAAAAAATGTCAGAGCTACAGTGTGGTCCAAAGAGGAAAATCACCAACCCCAAATACATTTCCTGGGGAGGTATTTATAGAAAAGAGAGTTACAAAATATCTTGGGGATAAGATATGAAGCAATAACTTCCTTCACCTACTCTGACAAGGGAATAAATGTAGAAATAAATGTAGGAGTAGTTGTTGCTGTGCGGGCTGCTTTAACTGATAAGATATTTTTGACTTTTTAATTTAGGAAGTTGGCTGGTAGCTGTGTCTTTACTTTTGCATTCCTGCGTTGTTGTCCCGATCCTTTTACCTGTTCTTATTTCCGCTTTAATGCATCCTAGTCCTCGCTTGACCTCCTTCCTCTATTGTTTTCATCTTTATTATATTTTCCATGTGTTTTGTTATTTGGCCAACTGTAGATAAAAAGAAAAATCCAAATTACCTTGGTAAAATTTCCAGCATGTCTGCCACCATTGGTCTATTGGCAACTGATGTCTTTGTATCTTTACTATTGTTTCATCAGCTGACTTCAAAAATATGATTTATTTCATGTTCAATATAAAACAAATTTTCCAACTTGTCATATAAACTCTGTCCGGAGGGAGGTCATGTGTCTTCTGAAGTGCTTGATGATGCTGTGATCTGATTTGTAACATATGTGTTTACCCTGTGAGCATATTGTTGATTGTTAACAGTCTTTGATTGCTGGTTAATAAACTGGGTAGACCCTTTTGCTGCAAGACTGTAACTTCTCTATGAAGGCATTAATCTCCATCTGCATTTCTTGGCACTTCCTTTCCAAAGTATGTACAAAATTTCTCATTGTTAGCACCTTTTCCACTGTCAAAATGGTGCTTGTCCTGTCAGCGATATCCAAAGCTGCTAGTTGTTCTTTAGCATGAGTATTCAAAAAATGGATCAGTCTGTTGGCCTGCTCAGGCATGTTTCCCAATAATGTCCTGGCCCTTTGAATTTGCACTTGGGTCCTTTCTATCAATTCTATTTTTTCATGGATTGTTTGAATTGATTGCCATTGGTCAGTAATAGACTAGCCAATCTTGGTCCAAAAAATCATTTTGATGTCTCCTAGAGGTTTATGCAAGGTGAGATCCTTTTCCAAGGATTTTACCTTGTTCTCCAGGGCCTTTACCTCTCTGGTTTTCTCTACCACTGTTATCTTTGATTTGTCATAGCTTACCTCTAGTTTGGCCAGTTTTTCTTTTGACTCTTTAAGCTCTGAGATTTGGGCTTCTAGCTCTTTTACTTCTTTCATCATTTCTTCCATCCTCATGCTGGTCTCTGGCTCTGTTGTTGTTGCCGCTGAAGCATCTGTGGCTGATGTATCTGTTGTTGATGTTGGCACCGTGGGAGGAATTGTGTTATGAAACCAGCTCAAGAAAAGATAGAAAAGATAGATCAATGCCTTAGAATTCAGCCTCTTCGAGGGGGAAACCTTCTTTACATTACATAAATGAAGAATTCTTGGATGATTCAAATGAAAAGACCTCCTCTCTATATATAGGATTCTAAGGGGTCATAACATAATCAGAGCCTACATAACAATAATAATGTAAGGGCACAATAATAACAATAGTGGGATTCTATGGGTCACAATAGTAACAATATGGGCACTACATGGGTACATCAATATAATAAGTGGGTTGTACTAATAACAATAAGGGGTTACACTAGTAGTATAGGGGCCTAACATTTTCTCATTATTGGTTAGGCACTTTATGACTAGTTTGCTCTCCATCACCTTCATTATGTTTGGTGGTATTATATGTCATACATTTATGATTTTTCAACAGTGGTTGAATCAAAGAATTGGGAGTGGATCAATAGACTTAATCAATCTACTAGCATGGCAACATTTTGGGGTTCATGGGATTGTTTTTTTAACACACAACTAAATGTTTTGCTTGGGTTACTTTTCCCTCATGATACAATTTAATGCTTGTAATAAGGGGTATGGATGACACCATCAATAATTTGACCTTACTTCCTATTATGAAATGGGTTCTCTTCTCCAACACATGGACAAATTAACAAGTCTATGCTTCTATCGAGACGAGTCGTCTGTGAAGTTTGGAACCACTTGTCCTAGAACCCTGCTAAGCAGTTCCATGAATTGAAATATCTACATATGGGATTCAAGCTTGTGGGTGCACTTGAGAACTCTGAAAGCCCACAAAAAGGGTGCCAATGATCTATCCATGCACCCTTATGGAAGGTTGGCTCTATCAATTGAAAGGGATCAAAATCTTAGCCTATTTTAACTTATTAAAGCGAGGTGTACTTTTAAATAAAATTTACAGCAAGAGGCCACTTCTATAAAATTTAATTCCAAGGAAGGGGACATTTATGCTATGGTTATTGAAGAGGTTGTAAGGGGGTTGGAGGGCGGAGGTAACAGGATTCTGGACTCCCTATGTTAGGCTCATTGTATTTAGTAGCTGGTGGGTTGAGGTGGGTGGACCTTCGGAGTTTCTGCTTCAATCGATAGTTTTGGTCTCATCCTTTGAACAACCTCCTCATGCTCTGGAATTTGGCTTGGGGGTGATTTGATCTGCAAGAACTTACAGATATAATCATAAACACATAGATGCAGTAGAAAAACACTTCGTTTCATTAAGAGAAAAACATTGAACTATGCTTACAAACATAATGGAAATAAGATAGTTGGGGCGATGGTAGCTTATCTCTGAGAAGAGATGTGACGACGAGATGCCTCTAGATTGTGTTACAATGAGGCTCAAGGCCCTAATTATTATTAGAAAACATGACAAAACCCTAACCCCAGGAGATGTAACACCAAGAGTTTGTGGGTCCCATTGGGGTTAGTTGGGCAACCAACTTCTCAGGGTCGTAACTTAGTCATATTATCTCTGTTTGGCACATACAATACCTTGTTGGAAAGGTCTCTCCAATTACTACAGGTTTTGCCATAGGCCCTTGCCCATAGTTCCGGGTTTGCGGTGGACCCCAAAAAAACGTCGTTTTGGGGGTCAAAACTGCTCCGAAAGTTCAGGACCCATAAAACTACTAAAAATAGTAAATGCTAAAATGAACAAGGAAACAAATGAAACTGACTAGGGGATCTAGGGGGAATAGGCGGATGGTCACCAATATCCACCTGGATCATGATTAGCTGTAAGAGAGACCACAGGTCGTAACTTAGTCATATTATCTCTATTTGGCACGTACAATACCTTGTTGGAAAGGTCTCTCTAAGTACTACAAGTTTCACTATAGGCTCCTACCTATGGCTATGGGTCTACTGTGGACCCCAAAAAATGCCATTTAGGGGGTCAAAATTGCTCTAGAAGTTCAGGACTTGAAAAACTGCTGAAAATAGTAAATTCTGAAATGAACAATGAAACAGATGAAATTGACTAGGGGGTCTAGGTGGAATAGGCGGGTGGCCACCAATATCTACCTAGATCATGATTGGTTGTAAGAGAGACCACATTGCAACCCAATCTAAGGTTGGGTGGAGAGTCACAGTCCCATACTCAGTCGCCCAATCCCAATTAAGATAAGTATCTCTCACTTTTGATCAGTATAATGAATTTCATGTTTATTTTATTGAGTGTAAATGATGCCATTGATGTGTGAGGTATGACCTGTGATGTGGTTTGTCATCTAGCAGTAACATGGTTACTGATATTATTCTTTTGTAATGCCTATATAATGATGTGTGTAATGGAATTATTGTTGAAAAACTAGTTACAAACTGATACTCAACCTTGTATGTGGACCACCATGAAGAATTGTTGAATTCTAACCCGAAATACCAGACTAGGAAGTGTTTTCAACAACGAATTAACCACCACACAATTGAAATAATACAGTTTACAAACAGAAGAACTGAAACCGTTAACCTTATGTGTGTATGCATTCTTGAGTCCAGTGAATCTCAGTATTAAAGGTGACTGGATATTGAACAAGACTATGTGCTTGCATTAATAGATTTATATGTGTTAGAAGGGAATGTTGTAGTTCTTAAATTAGATATAGGTATGCCCTTGTCTTAGCTCTTTCCAACTGTGTTTTCACTGCTAAAAGAAACCGTAGTCTAACAATTATGCTTTTTTTCCTAGAAAGTTATGGAAATTCCAGCCATATTTTGAAAAATTCTGGCAAGGATTTTTGTAAATCCAAGTAAAAGTTGCCGAAATTCATAATTCCAAGTGCCCTAGAGGTTTTTGATGGTGTTGAATCCATTTCCACCATCAAAAACATGATTCAAACACTGCATCTACAAGATTTTTTGAATTTTTTTCTCGAATTCTGGCCACTTTTGACCGTCCGGGAAATTCCTTCGCCTCCATAGACGACTCCCTAAAAGAGTGGTCTTAACTCCTATTTCCTATAGATTATGAGCATGGAGTCAAGCCTAGTGACTAAATAGAAAACCAAGTGTCACAGTGGTGTATATATGCTTACACACACACACACATGAAATCATATATGTTAGGTTCACAATATTGTAGGAACAATGATCAAAACTATGAATTAGCACTAACTATATATGCGACAAGGATGCCTCATAATCATTGAAAAGGCTATCTATATTACTATATCGAATATTGGGTTGCAAGAGAATCAATGTGTATATACCTGGTTGTTTTCTTATTTGTACTAGAATACTCATGTGAAACCAAAACAATGCAAATTGATACCATAAGAAAGACAATAATCCATCCTATGTGCAAATCTAGAAATCAATATATGGCTGGGCAGGATGTTGTATATACTATAGTATGTACAGGTTATGAGGTAGTTTAATAAAATGGCGGGCCCGTCACATCAAAGCTATGCATTAGACGCATGCAATATTTCTTCTTTTTGAACCAAGTCCACTAACATGTTACTAAAGTGTCATATCATATTTGTTTTAAGGATGACTACAATCTTTGCAGACATAAAATTGTGGCATATTACTCCATCAAAAGAAAATATTTTCAAAGGGAATAACCTAAAGCTTATGGAAACTGTGGGAAGAAAAGACTACAATCATGCATAAGAATCTTTGTTCCTGGCTCCCATGATCAACTTGCAACATGTAGAAGGTTAAACACACAAAGCAAAAGGTGAAATTAGGAGTAAATATTTTCAGCAACCATCAACTTACAAAAGTACTATAATTACAAAGGAACTTTAAGATATTGAAAGTGCCAAAGCTGCACAAGAATATAATAAAAGTATCCTAAAAGTAAATGCACATTTGATAGTGTTGAAAACCTTGAATACAAGAATACTAAATCTCCAAATGAAAAAAGGGTCTAACTTCCAAAATACGAATGTGCCTCACTATTGAAGTACTTAAGTGCCCACTAGTGAGAATGTGAAGTCAATAATGAGTGAAAATGAAAAAAAAACAAAGTGCCAAAGTGGTAAGTTACACACACCAAAAACTTTACCAATACTAGAGCTGGCTTTGGGGTGCAAGCCTTTAAGTTAACATTCTCCTGCATTTTGGTACTAACATCACTTATAAGTGTGTGTTGGAATTATGATACAGGTGTTGTCCTTGATGGCAACTCACTCAGATGACAGATCACAGTACAACAGGTTAACAACACAGAGTTACAGATCAGACTACACAGAATGAAGAAAGAGAGGTATATGCAGGTTCACCATTGACCAAGCTGCGTATACACGCAGGTTCACTGTATAAAAGTTCTGTATACGTACACACACACTTTCACAAGAGGGAAAGCGCGTACATGTTGAAAACTAAGTTTTTAATCTGATGTATTTGGTCCATGGTATTGGTCCAAGGTATTTGGTCTGAGGTATTGACCCTAGGTATTTGGTCCAAGGTATTGGTCCTAAGTGGTTTTGCTCCATGGTATTGAGAAAGGCCTAAAACTATATAAGGAGGAGAAGATCATTAGGCCAAGGGATGCAAGAATTGATCATCTGATGAAGTGTGAGATCTCGTATGCAGGTTATTGGCTTATGGTGCTATGCTTAACCAAGGATGAACCTTAGTGATTGATGAAGGATAAGATCTAATGATGGATTGGGATCTTAAGGCTTGAAATAAATTATCATTATGTGGTTTGAGCATGTATAGTCTAGATCTAAATACTGACGCATATGTGTTCTTTTAATGTTATGATCTGTGTCTGATTGAAGTCTGGAATAATTACAAAATTATGAATTAATATCTGCATACATATACATAGGTTAGCTTTGATAAAAGCACGTATACACGATGGTTAGGCTTGTCAAAGTAGTGTATACATTATGAAATATAATATCTGAATTTGCAGTTGGTTCTAGTAGTTGTTGCAGAGTTTTGGGTTCTTCCCTGTGTTATGGTGACTGTGTTTTGATGACAAGGCTTCAGTGATTCAGTTACTGGGGATTGATGATTGAGTATTCAATGATTGGTTGTATTGCAGTGGTGATTGATTTTGAGCTTCAATGTTGTTGATGGGTCCAGTATGAAAATTGGATGAAATGTGGCCTTCATATTTATGGTGTTGTGTTCTAAGAGTATCCAGTCTGAAAATTTATGAAACGTGGTCCCTGGAGGAAGAGAGAAGGTCGTAGCCTTCTATAGGCTGGTGCCTACGTACAGATAAAACATATCGGCCAGTACAAGAGCCAGGGGGTTGGAGCTCCCTTCCAGTAGTAGCTGGAAAACGAGTGAAGGTTGGAGCCTTCAGTGGGTCGGCGCCTACGTATTGGTAAACATATCGGCCAGTACAAGAGCCAGGGGTTGGAGCTCCCTTCCAGTAGTAGTTGGAAAACGAGTGAAGGTTGCAGCCTTCAGTAGGCCGACGCCTACGTACTAGTAAATAGATCGGCTAGTATAAGAGCTAGGGGGTTGTAGCTCCCTTCCAGTAGAAGCTAGAGAACGAGAGAAGGTTATAGCCTTTTGCAGGTGTGTGCCTGCGTACTGGTATGAGTCTGCACCAGTATAAGATTGTAAACAGGTTTTTCTTATATTAAAAAGAAGACAGCAGTAGATGGTTTTTGTCTCGCATTAGGTTTCCACCTTATATCTTGGTGTTCATGTGTGTTTCTTATGTGTAATGGTTTGTTCTGATATTACTGCGCATGGTTACTGTTTATATGGTTAATGAAGTATTAATGCACTGATTAATGATCAACATATGATGAATAAACTGGATCATAAGATTGCTTGATATACGCTCGTTTCCTTAAACACAGTTGCGTATACACGCGAGTCACCTTCACTGAAGTAGCGTATATGAATTTGAGTATGAAAACAAAAAGATTATTGATTTTACTAATACTAATTCACCCCCCCCCCCCCCCCCCCCCCCCTCTCAGTATTATTTCCAACAATTGGTATCAGAGCAGGTACTTTGGTAGACGCTTGATTGCTTGAAGGAGATCCGTAGAAACAATGGGAAAGAAGCTAAAGAAGAAATAACCTCAGAAGAAGAACACAGCTCAAAGGAACAATGACAGTAGGAGAGACAATTGGCCATGAGGTGGAAGCAAGGATTCAGATTCTGAATCACCTTAGATTGAAGATGAACAAGCAAATGAAGCATCGGATAAAATCAAAGATCAACAAGATCTATTTAACAAAAGGGAGTGTGCCTTCAAAGAAGAAGTTACCAGATTAAAAGCTCAGTTGGAGGAAGGAAAAAAACTAAGGAAGCAACTGTAGGATGAAGTGATATCTCGAAAATAAGCAGAATGAAGAACTACCTCAAGCAGATGAAGAACAAGAAAATGAGATTCTAAAACTAAGGCAACAAGTGGAAGAAGGAATAAACATTGAAGAAATCTTGAAGAAGCAATATCTGGAAAAGGAAGAACAACATCAAGTTGAGGTAAATATCTTAAAAGGTAAATTAGAAAAAAAGGATAAATTGTTACGATTTCAAGACAGTACTAAGATTTTGGATAATATTCTTAGTAGTCAAAGATCTCCTACCATCAAAACTGGTCTTGGTTTTCATGAACCTGTTGAAGGTGAATATAGCTCACAAGGTGAGGCAAGGAACTCTAATGCAAAATCTGAAAATGCTCAATAAAGAGATGAGAGGTCAACCCCATCAACAACCAAGGAAAGAAAGTCTTCAAACAAAATCTTTTACTCCTAATTGTGGAATGTTATTTCCTAAAATGAATAATGTTGAATGTTTTATATGTCATAATGTTGGACATATTGCAATAAGATGCAGTAGTAGAATGGTTCAAGACCGTCACACAGAAAGATCATCAACTTCCAGGTACTTTAAGGGATATTGTTTTTCTTGCAATATGTTTGGTCACAAAGCCATTGACTGTTGTAGAAGGAATATGAAACATGTAAGATGTTATGCATGTAACAAGTCTGGATATATTGCAAACGAATGCAAGAGAAAATTTTGGGCACCATACCAAAAGGAGAAAACATCATCACACTCAAAGATATGGAAGAAGAAAGAAGTACAATCAGAAAAATGTGGCATGGCACAGTGTACAAACATAACAGACTCAGGGGAAGCTGAAAGTATGAAACTTCAATGTTCTAAATCTCATATGCAAGTTTCATGAAGACAAGTCGTGTATATACGCAAGTTTGAAGCTGCAAAATCGCGTATATGTGGTTGAGGAAAAATGCAGTGGGACAACTAATTTCATATGATTCAGACAATTATCAGTTATCTTTTCTAACATGATGATAAATGACTACAGTCTGTGGATGTTATTTAGAAGTGATTTTTTTATAACTTGATGTTTATCTGATTGATGATGATGCTTCTTACTGACATATGCAATGATCAAATCTGACAGTGAACAGGTGGAACAGGTTCAGGAGGAGAACATGCTATGCTTCTAATAAATCATTGTTGGCATTATGGTGAGAAGTCTTTGGTGATGATGCTTATGTGGCTAAATGATACATCTTGCTATGTTAAAATCTCAGATGATGCCTGGGGTTGCATTGTTGGTATTCAGATCAGATTCATGGATGATTACTTAAGTGGCATATTATTGTTGGTTGGCAAAGAGAATGGTGTTATTGCAGGTTACAGGTTCGGATGATGTTGACAGATGCTTATGGTGCAGAACATATATGGTGTATGATAATTGTTGATGACTATCATGGTCTTGTTTAGATTGCTAGTCTTTGTTATAAAAGTCATGTATATCATTTGATGTAAAATTCATGCAAAGACCTAATTTGTATCCCCACTTTGCATGGGAATGATGATGTAATAATCTCTATTTCAGTCATGTATAAACATTTGGTATATCCCCACTTGATTGGGTGGATGAGTCAAAATTGGTGTATCCCCACTTGGTTGGGAGATTGATGTATGTATGAGTCATTGGTGATAGGAAGGTCATACTCACTCAGTTGAGTTGTAGAGTCGTCTTATTCTTTTGAAAAATATTTTTGCAGAGATTGCATGTGCTCAGGGGGAGGATGGACGATTTAGTACATCTTAGCATGTACAAAGGGGGAGCTCAATCAGAGATTTCAGCATCTATTCAGGGGGATCATGGACAGCATAATGTATATCAAAAGGGGAGAATATCTTTGTCTTCCCTTTTCCCTTGATGTCAAAGAGGGAGAGTGACTTGGTGTTGTTGTTGCCATCAAGTCCAAAGGGGGAGATTGTTGGAATTATGATACAGGTGTTGTCCTTGATGGCAACTCACTCATATGACAGATCACAGTACAACAGGTTAACAACACAGAGTTACAGATCAGACTACACAAAATGAAGAAAGAGAGGTATATGCAGGTTCATCATTGACCGAGCCGTGTATCCACGCAGGTTCACTGTATACAATTCGCGTATACATACACACGCACTTTCACAAGAGGGAAAGCGCGTACATGTTGAAAACTAAGTTTTTGGTCCGAGGTATTTGGTCCATAGTATTTTGATCCATGGTATTGGTCCAAGGTATTTGGTCTGAGGTATTGATCCTAGATATTTGGTCCAAGATATTGGTCCTAAGTGGTTTTCGTCCATGGTATTGAGAAAGGCCTAAAACTATATAAGGATGAGAATATCATTAGGCCAAGGGGTGCAAGAATTGATCATCTAATGAAGTGTGAGATCTAGTATCCAGGTTATTAGCTTATGGTGTTGTGCTTAACCAAGGATGAACCTTAGCAGTTGATGAAGGATAGATCTAATGGTGGATCGGGATCTTAAGGCATGAAATAAATTATAATTATGTGGTTTGAGCATCTATAGTCTAGATTTGAATAATGATGCATGTGTGTTCTGTTAATGTTATGATATGGGTCTAACTGAAGTTTGGACTAGCTGCAAAATTATGAATTAATATTTGTAGACATATACGCGGTTAGCTTTGATAAAAGCATGTATACACGTTGGTTAGGCTCATCAGAGTAGCGTATACATTATGAAATATGATATCTGAATTTGCAGTTGGTTCTAGTGGTTGTTGCAGAGTTCTGGGTTCTGCTCTATGTTCTGGTGACTGTGTTTTGATGACAGGGCTTCAATGATTCGGTTGTTGGGGATTGATGATTTAGTATTCAATGATTGGTTGTATTGCAGTGATGATTGATTTTGAGCTTCAATGTTGTTGATGGGTCCAGTATGAAAATTGGATGAAACGTGGCCTTCATATTTATGGTAGTGTGTTCCAGGAATATCCAGTCTGAAAATTTATGAAACATGGTCCCTGGAGGAAGAAAGAAGGTCGTATCCTTCTATAGGTCAGCGCCTACGTACTAGTAAACATATCAGCCAGTACAAGAGCCAGGGGGTTGGATCTCCCTTCTAGTAGTAGCGGGAAAATGAGTGAAGGTTGGAGCCTTCAGTAGGTCGGCACCTACGTACCGGTAAGCATATTGGCTAGTAAAAGAGCCAGGGGGTTGGAGCTCCATTCCAGTAGTAGCTGGAAAACGAGTGAAGGTTACATCCTTCAGTAGGCCGGCGCCTACGTACTAGTAAACAGATCGGCTAGTATAAGAGATAGGGGGTTGTAGCTCCCTTCTAGTAGAAGATGAAGAACGAGAGAAGGTTGTAGCCTTTTGCAGGTGGGTGCCTGTGTACTGGTATGAGTCTGCACCATTACAAGATTATAAACAGGTTTTTCTTATATTAAAAAGAAGACAACAACAGGTGGTTTTTGTCCCGCATTGGGTTTCCACCTTATATCTTAATGTTCATGTGTGTTTCTTATGTGTGATGGTTTGTTCTGATATTACTGCGCATGCTTACTGTTTATATGGTTAATGAAGTACTAATGCATTTATTAAAGATCAACATATGATGAATTAACTGAATCATAAGATTTCTTGATATACGCTAATTTCCTTAAACACAGTTGCCTATACATGCGAGTTACATTCACTAAAGTAGTGTATATCAATTTGAGTATGAAAAGAAAAAAGATTATTGATTTGACTAATACTAATTCACCCCCCCCCCCCCCCGTATTATTTCCAACAATTGGTATCAGAGCAGGTCCTTTGGTAGAAGCTTGATCGCTTGAAGGAGATCCGTAGAAACAATGGAAAAGAAGCTAAAGAAGAAAGCACCTCAGAAGAAGAACACAGCTCAAAGGAATAGTGACAACTGGAGAGACAATTGGCCATGAGGTGGAAGCAAGGATTCAGATTCCGAATCACCTCATATTGAAGATGAACAAGCAAATGAAGCATCAGATAAAATCAGAGATCAACAAGATCTATTTAACAAAAGGGAGTGTGCCTTCAAAGAAGAAGTTACCAGATTAAAAGCTCAGCTGGAGGAAGGAAACAAAGTAAGGAAGCAGCTACAAGATGAAGTGATATCATTAAGAAATGAAATAAATGATCAGAATTACTATTTAGCTAAGATCCTCTCTCTAAAAGAAGATCTCAAAAATAAGCATAATGAAGAACTACCTCAAGCAGATGAAGAACAATAACATGAGATTCTCAAACTAAGGCAACAAGTGGAAGAAAGAAGAAACACTAAAGAAATCTTGGAGAAGCAATATCTGGAAAAGAAAGAACAACATCAAGTTAAGGTAAATATCTTAAAAGGTAAATTAGAAGAAAAGGATAAATTGTTACGATTTCAAGACAATACTAAGATTTTGGATAATATTCTTAGTAGTCAAAGATTTCCTACCATCAAAACTGGTCTTGATTTTCATGAATCTATTGAAGGAGAATCTAGCTCACAAGGTGAGGCAAGGAACACTAATGCAAAATCTGAAATGCTCAACAAAGAGATGAGAGGTCAACCCCATCAACAACCAAGGAAAGAAAGTCTTCAAACAAAATCTTTTACTCCTAACTGTCGAAGGTTATTTCCTCAAATGAATAATGTTGAATATTTTATATGTCATAATTTTGGACATATTGCAGCAAGATGCAGAAGTAGAATGGTTCAAGACCGTCACACAAAAAGATCATCAGCTTCCAGGTACTTTAAGGGATATTGTTTTTCTTGCAATATGTTTTGTCACAAAGCCATTGACTGTTATAAAAGGAATATGAAACATGTAAGATGTTATGCATGTAACAAATCTGGACATATAGCAAATGAATGCAGGAGAAAATTTCAGGCACCATACCAAAAGGAGAAAACATCATCACGCTCAAAGATATGGAAAAAGAAGGAAGTACAGTCAGCAAAATGTGGCATGGCACAATGTACAAACATAAAAGACTCAGGGGAAGCTGAAAGTATGAAACTTCAATGTTCTAAGTCTCATATGCAAGTTTCATGAAAACAAGTCGCGTATATACGCGAGTTTGGAGCTACACAGTCGCGTATATGTGGTTGAGGAAAAATGTAGTGGGACAACTGATTTGATATGATTTAGACAATTATCAGTTATCTTTTCTAACGTGATGATAAATGACTACAGTCTGTGGATGTTATTTAGAAGTCCTTTTTGTTGATAACTTGATGTATATTTGATTGATGATGATGCTTCTTACTGATATATGCAATGATCAGATCTGACAGTGAACAGGTGGAACAAGTTCAAGGGGAGAACATGCTATGCTTCTAATAAAGCATTGTTGGCATTATGGTTAGAAGTCTTTGGCGATGATGCTTATGTGGATAAATGATACATCTTGCTATGTTAAAATATCAGATGATACTTGGGGTCGCATTATTGGTATTTAGATCAGATTCATGGATGATTACTTAAGTGGCATATTATTGTTGGTTGGCCAAGAGAATGGTGTTATTGCAGGTTACAGGTCTAGATGTTGTTGACAGATGCTTATGGTGCAGATCATATATGGTGTATGATAGTTTTTGATGACTATCATGGTCTTTTTAGATCGTTGGTCTTTGTTATAAAAGTCATGTATATCATTTGATGTAAAGTTCATGCAAAGACCTAATTTGTAACCCCACTTTGCATGGGAAGGATGATGTAATAATCTCTATTTCAGTCATGTATAAACATTCGGTATTTCCCCACTTGGTTGGGTGGATGAGTCAAAATTGGTGTATCCCCACTTGGTTGGGAGACTGATGTATGTATGAGTCATTGGTGATAGGAAGGTCATACTCAGTTGAGTTGTAGAGTCATGTTATTCTTTTGAAAAATATTTTTGCAGACTCTGCATGTGCTCAGGGGGAGCATGGACGATTTACTACATCTTAGCATGTACAAAGGGGGAGCTCAATCAAAGATTTCAGCATGTGCTTAGGGGGAGCATGGACAACGTAATGTATATCAAAAGGGAGAATATCTTGGTCCACCCTTTTCCCTTGTTGTCAAAGGGGGAGAGGGACTTGGTGTTGCTGTTGCCATCAAGTCCAA
The DNA here is from genome assembly GCA_000404065.3 of Pinus taeda. NCBI lineage: Eukaryota > Viridiplantae > Streptophyta > Pinopsida > Pinales > Pinaceae > Pinus > Pinus taeda. The sequence goes on from APFE031042786.1 coordinate 32,264, forward strand.
AGGGGGAGGTTGTTGTCGTTATTATATAGGTGTTGTCCTTGATGGCAACTCACTTAGATGACAAATCATAGTACAGTAGGTTAACAACACAAAGTTACAGATGAGACTACACAGAATGAAGAAAGAGAGGTATATGCAAGTTCACCCATTGACCAAGCCGCGTATACATGCAAGTCCACTGTATACAAGTCGTGTATACGTACACACGCACTTTCACAAGAGGGAAAGCACGTACATGTTAAAAACTAAGTTTTTGGTCTGAGGTAATTGGTCGATGGTATTGGTCCAAGGTATTTGGTCCGAGGTATTGACCCTAGGTATTTGGTCCAAGGTATTGGTCCTAAGTGGTTTTGGTCCATGGTATTAGGCCAAGGGGTGCAAGAATTGGTCATCTGATGAAGTGTGAGATCTAGTATGCAGGTTATTGGCTTATGGTGTTGTGCTTAACCAAGGATGAACCTTAGCGGTTGATGAAGGATAAGATCTAATGATGGATCGGGATCTTAAAGCTTGAAATAAATTATCATTATGTGGTTTGAGCATGTATAGTCCATATCTGAATATTGACACATGTGTGTTCTATTAATGTTATGATCTGGGTCTGACTGAATTTTGGAATAAATGCAAAATTGTGAATTAATATTTTCAGACATATATGTGGGTTAGATTTGATAAAAGCACGTATACATGCTGGTTAGGCTCATCAGTGTAGCGTATACATTATGAAATATGATATCTGAATTTGCAATTGGTTCTAGTGGTTGTTGCAGAGTTCTGGGTTCTGCTCTGTGTTCTGGTGACTGTGTTTTGATGAAAAGGCTTTAGTGATTCAGTTGTTGGGGATTGATGATTGAGTATTCAATGGTTGGTTGTATTGTAGTGGTGATTGATTTTGAGCTTCAATGTTGTTGATGGGTCCAGTATGAAAATTGGATGAAACGTGGCCTTCATATTTATGGTGTTCTATTCCAGGACTATCGAGTCTAAAAATTAATGAAACATGGTCCCTGGAGGAAGAGAGAAGGTCGTAGCCTTTTGTAGTCTGGTGCGTACATACTGGTAAACATATCAGCCAGTACAAGAGCCAGGGGGTTGGAGCTCCCTTCCAGTAGTAGCTGGAAAATGAGTGAAGGTTGGAGCCTTCAGTAGGTTGGCGCCTACGTACTGGTAAACATATCATCTAGTACAAGAACCAGGGGGTTGGAGCTCCCTTCTAGTAGTAGCTGGATAATGAGTGAAGGTTGCAGCCTTTAGTAGGCCGGCGCCTATGTACTAGTAAACAGATCGGCTTGTACAAGAGCTAGGGGGTTGTAGCTCCCTTCGAGTAGAAGCTGGAGAATGAGAGAAGGTTGTAGCCTTTTGCAAGTCGGAGCCTACATGCTGGTATGAGTCTTGTTAAAATTATCAACTAGGGCAAACCTCCATGTGGGTCACCATATTCATGGTTGATAATATTTTTCCTAGATTCCTCTCATCGAGAGGTGTAGGATTGATCTAAAGATCATTCGATTCCGATAAGTATTTATAGAGATATGAATATATTTTGATTATGGAATAATTATCAAGCCGACCAACAACTCATGTAGGCTCAGAAGCCCAACAGACACATATATTCATCATCAACATTTGTATATAAATACAAGAGGCATTTTCCTCATTTGGACACTCACTCTCATCACATCTCTCTCTCTCTCTCCTGCGCAGAAAAGAGGCTCTTCTCCTACTTCGCAGAAAGGGACTCTTCTCTCACACGTGTGGAGGGAAGGACGCAAAGTTTAGGGCTGCAACTGTATATCGGAAGTTTGACCAGCGTTGACCATCAGAGTCTCTCCCAGAACTACGCTATAGGTTGAACCGACTCTCCTCAGAAGGCTGCATTTTTTGGTGAAGGAATCAAGTCAATTCGACGGGTCGATTTGCAAGATATTGGTTGCCCTAGTTTAGGGCTAATCTAGGGTTTGTTGCTACTGATGTAAATTAGATTTATGTACTATTTCTCTCTGCTAAATTATTGAAGATAAAGGAAGATTTGAACAAAGGGTTCTCCCATATTGGGGTTTGTCCCTGGCTAGCTGCCACATCTTGTGTCTCTTGTCTTGGCTTTTTTTTCTGTCGATCGTTTAATGTTCTATCTGCACTTTAGTTAATGTACATGTGATTGCTAATCTATGGATAATAATAAGAAAAAGAAGTAAACTCCTCTAAGCATAGAACATACCGTAACTTAACATGGTATCAGAGCTGAGGTGAAGACAAAGCGTGAGCAAGAGCAAGAGCAATCACGGAAGAGGAGATTGGCAAGGCTATCCTAAAAGAACTATGGGGTCCTCAACACTCTTCCCTGCCGCAAACAAGCTCCATGAGAAGTCTGACTATTACAGATGGAAGATGTCTCTCGATCTAACCTTAGAAGATCAATGACTGTTGGACCATGTGAGAGGCAATATTATTGAGCCTCCATCAAATGCACTCGTTGTTGCTAGGAAAAAATGGAAAACCGATGAAGTCAAAACAAAGAAGATCATCCGGGACTATATCGACAAGCACTTGGTCACCTACTTCTCTGACTTGAACACCTCCAAGGAAATCTACGATAGACTGGTGAGTTTATTTAAAGTTAATGATGCAAATAAAGTCTTGTTTCTTAGAAATAAGTTGAAGGAAATTAAGAAGGGAAAAGATGAGAGTATGCAACCATACTTCTTAAGAATAATTGAGATCAAGAACGATCTCCTATATATTGGGGAGATTATCACTAATAGGGAAATGTCACTCGCAACTCTTGGAGGATTACCATCCAAATGGTACATGTTTAGGACTACTCTTCCCAACAATAGCATAATTCCTGGATTCAAGGAATTAATTGCAAGATGCATTCAAGAATAAACAAGGATAGAAGAGCAAGAAATGCCCATGCCTACAGGTCCTCCTACTGCCTTTTCTTCTCATGCTAAGAAAAGAAATAATTCTGGGACTAAATAAAAAAGAAAGGCTCGACCTAAGGGTGGAAGAAAAGGACAATGTTACATTTGCGATAAAGCAGGTCATTATGCAAGGGAATGCCCTGATAGAAGGAACTCTCACCAAGACGACAATCAAAATCCCTCTCATGGCAATAAACAGAATGGAAAATCTAATAGCAAAGGTAAAAGGAGTGTTGGAAATAAAGGAAGAGGACAACTATTCCAGAAGGAAATTCCAGGTATGAATCTAACACCATTGACAATAAACAGGATGAATATTATCTACCAGCTGCTCTATCCATCGTTGCTCCTCCAGACTCGCTAGGCAATTGGCTTATTGATAGTGGTGCCTCAAGGCACTTCACTAGTTACAAAGAAGTTCTCCATAATCTGATAGAGAAAGAAACTAACCTCGAAATTGTCCTTGGAGATAATATGAAATATCCCATGAAAGGTGTAGGCAATGTCTCTCTTAAATTGAATCAAGGTAATATGATCCACTTACAAGATGTATTATATGTACCGAACCTCAAAAAGAACCTGGTGTCCATCTCGGCAATGGAAGACAAAGGCTACAAGGTGACCTTCAGCAATGGAAAGGTACGTGTATGGAAACACAATGTTAAATATGCCTTTACTCTTGGTTTTCGAGTTCATTCATTATATCAAGTCGGTGGAAGTCCGCTAGATGTCATGTCTTGTGACACATCTCTTCACTCCAAACTTTGGCATCAGAGGTTTACCCACCTTCATTATAAAGCTCTACTCGATGTAAGACAAATGGTGATAGGGATGCCCGAATTCTGAGTAGAGAAAGAAGGTGTATGTTCGGGATGTGCCGAAGGAAAGTTCAAAAGGGGACCATTCCCCCCAAGCCAAAGCAAGACCTCTGATATATTACAGTTGGTTCACTCAGACATATCTGGTGTGAAGCCTGTGAACTCCTTGGGAGGATATTCATATTACCTTACTTTTACAGATGACTATTCTCGAAAGACTCTGATATACTTCTTGAAAAAGAAGGATGAAGTGTTCTCTTGGTTTCGACACTTCAAAGCCTTAATTGAGAATCAAACCGAAAATAAGATCAAGATCTTAAGGACCGATAATGGGACTGAATATGAATCTAACGGGTTTCATGACTTTTGTAAAGAGGCTAGCATTAAGAGGGAGACTACTACACCATATACTCTTGAACAGAATGGTGTGATGGAAAGGAAGAACCGTACGATTGTGGAAGTTGTCCATGCCATGCTCCATGATCAAAGACTTCTGAAGTTTCTATGGACCGAAGCTGCAAACATTGCCATATATGTACAAAACCGATGCCCTCATCAAGCATCGGGTTCCAAGACTCCTGAAGAAATGTTCATCGGTAAGAAACCTGACGTATCTCATTTTAGAATTTTTGGAATCCCTGTATATTTTTATGTTCCGAAAGAGAAAAGGAATAAATTGGGTACATCTGGAAAGAAAGGAATCTTCGTTGGCTATGGTGAAAATACTAAGGGCTATAGAATCTATGTAGCCAGTCAAAGGGAAGTCGTGATTAGTCATGATGTCACCTTTAACGAAGATATGGCTCTTAGCAAGGTGAACAATCTTCCTACTTTAAGGAGCTCTCAAGAAGCTGACACCAGGGAACCGAAAGAAAAAGATGATGTAATAATGCCCGATGTGGATGAACCCATGGATCCTATTGATCCACTTGAGCCTTCCTCTTCTAGGAAGAGGCCCTCTTGGCTTAGGGAGCTACTCGATGATGCTGAAGGACACACTGCACCCCGAGGATCCTTCCGTGAAAGTAAGAAACCTAATAGGTATTGGGGATACCTGACCATCATGAGCACGATCATACAAAATAAGCCTTCATCATTCTCAGATGTCGTCAAGCATCAAGTATGGAAGGATGCTATGACTTAAGAATATGAGTCTATTATGAAGAATGATGTCTGGGAAGTAGTTCCCAGACCACAGGACAAGACAGTTGTCACTTCTAAATGGCTTTGCTAGATAAAGCATGCAGCTGATGGAAGTACAGAAAAGTATAAGGCTCATTTTATCGCTCGTGGTTTCTCCCAGAAGGAAGGTATAGACTATGACGATATATGTGCGCATGTTGCCAGATATACCACCATCCGCTCGATCATAGCCCTTGCGGTTTCATAAGGATGGAACCTACATCAGATGGATGCCAAGACCGTGTTCTTGCATGGTTCGATCAAAGAAGAGGTCTACATGGAGCAACCTGAAGGATTTGAGATTTATGATAAAAAATCTCATGTATGCAGGTTGAAGAAGACCCTCTATGGGCTAAAGCAAGCACCCCGAGCATGGTATGAGAGGATCGATAGCTACTTGATGAAGCTGGGATTCACTGGGAGTGAAGTCGATCCTAACCTTTACTTTAAGGTTGAAGATGACAAACCTCTCATACTGGTGTTGTATGTGAATGACCTCTTTCTAACAGGTGCAGACCCTCTCATTCACAAATGTAAGAGGGAGTTGGCTTCTGAATTTGAGATGAAGGACCTAGGACTGATGCACTATTTCCTAGGACTTGTAGTCTGGCAGAAGCCAAGGGAAATTTTCCTATCTCAAGGAAAATATGTGGTGAAGATATTGGAAAAATTTGGTATGGTGGACTGCAAGCCCGTAACTACCCCGATGGAGCTTGACTTTAAGAAGTTAAGTGGTAGCACTGCTGGACCTGTTTTACGAAATGCCACCGAATATTGTCAACTTGTCGGAGCATTAATGTTCTTAGTGAACTCCCATCTAGATATATGCTTCACAGTCAACACGTTGAGTCAACATATGGTTGAACCTCACCACATACATTGGATTGGTGCCAAGAATCTGTTGAGATATCTTCGTGGCATAATTACTTATGAGTTAAGATACACTGCTGGAGATGTGAGACTACTTGGATACATTGATGCTGATTAGGCAGGCAGTGTGGTGGATCGTAAGAGCACTTCCGGGTGTTGTTTCTCCTTAGGATTTGCTTCGATATCCTAGATGAGTAGGAAGCAGAAGTCGGTGGCTTTGAGCACCGCCAAGGCAGAGTATATTGCTGCTAGAATGGCCACCTGTGAGGCAGTCTGGTTACAAAAGCTCTTCACTGAGATGTTTGGATTTACATTGGATACCATTGTGATCCTATGTGATAACCAGAGTGGGATTCATTTCTCAGAGAATCCAGTATTTCATGATCGCTCCAAGCATATTGATATCAGGTACCACTATATTCGAGATATGGTGCAGCGGGGAGCTATAAGGCTCCAACATATCGGTACAGATGAACAGGTCGCCGACATTCTGACAAAGCCCCTAAGAAAGGTCAAATTTTTGACTTTCCGAGAACGACTTGGTGTCATTCAAAAACCCTTTGATGAGGGTCATGTATGATTTATGGAGCTCTTGGATCTCCGGGGGGGGGGCGCGGGGTACTTCTTGGAGTGACATATGACCACAGGGTGACTCACCATCTCCTGGTTGTGTACGTGTACAGGGTAAAAGAATAAAAAATTTCCCTGTGACACCTTGTGGAAACTATGTAGCAGGATGATTAGTTCTCTCGTGACGTCTAGATGATGTGTTCTCCATGATGATTCTGTAGTAGGATGATTAGTTCTCCTATGAGGTCTGGATGATGTGTTCTCCATGGCGATTATGGAACAGGATGATTTTCTCTCCTGTAAGCCAAGATTATTAATTCTCTATGGCATCCACTGGACAGGATGATTCACTCTCTTATGGACAAGATGATTATTTATCCTGTGAAGGCATCCTACCCATGCAGTCTAGTACTCATGGGAAGTACCTTTCATTTGATCAATGAGCAGGGAAATGAGGATAGGGACACTAGTAGTACGGATGGATGCATTGTCGTATCTACCGTACTCCCTATGCTAGGATGACCTTCATTGATCTGGGATCAATGATACTGGTCTAGGACCAGTGGTAGGAGTTGTACCCACTATCACACTGACTTCGGGTCAGTTGAGGACTAGTATGGGACCAGTGGTACACACTCTGAGACTGACTTTGAGTCAGTGGAGGATGGTATGATACATCCTCGATCACTTCTTCCTCTTCATAATTCGAGCAGAGTAGAATAGAGTAGAGTAGAGAAGATCAGCACAAGGGAGAACAAAGCAGAGCAGAGCAGGGGTCAAGTTGTACAGGGCAGTGCATTTGTAGTAGCGACAGACAGACGAATTGTTGATGAAGTTCTCCCTAGTTGAGAGGGAGTATTAAAATTGGAAAATAGGGCCAAACTCCATGTGGGTCACCTTATTCATGACTGATAATATTTTCCCTAGATTCCTCTTGTTGAGAGGTGTAGGATTGATATAAAGATCATCCGATTCCGATAAGTATTTATGGAAATATGAATTTATTTTGATTATGGAATAATTATCAAGCCAACCAGCAACTCATGTAGGCTCAGAAGCCCAACAGACACATCTATTCATCATCAACATTTGTATATAAATACAAGATGTCTTTTCCTCATTCAGACACTCACTCTCATCACATCTCTCTCTCTCTCCTGTGCAGAAAAGAGGCTCTTCTCCTACTGCGCAGAAAGGGACTCTTCTCTCACACGTGTGGAAGGAAGGATGCAGAATTTAGGGCTGCAACTGCAGATCGGAAGTTTGACCAGCGTTGACCATCAGACTCTCTCTCAGAACTGCGTTGTAGGTGGAACTGACTCTCCTCAGAAGGCCGCATTTCTTGGTGAAGGAATCAAGCCGATCCGATGGTTGGTTTGCAAGATATTGTCTGCCCTAGTTTAGCGTTGATTTAGGGTTTTCTATTGCTGATGTAAATCAGATTTATGTACTATTTCTCTTTGCTGAATTATTAAAAATAAAGGAAGATATGATCAAAGGGTTTCCCAATATTGGGGTTTGTCCCTGGCTAGACACCACATGTTGTGTCTCTTGTCTTGGCTTGTTTTTCTGTCAATCGTTTAATGTTCTATCTGCAATTTACTTAATGTACATGTGATTGCTAATCTGTGGATAATAATAAGAAAAAGGAGTAAACTGCTCTAAGAATAGAACATACCATAACTTAACAAGTCTGCACCAGTACAAGATTGTAAACAAGTTTTTCTTATATTAAAAAGAAGACAACAACAGGTGGTTTTTGTCCGGCATTGGGTTTCCACCTTATATCTTGGTGTTCATGTATGTTTCTTATGTGTGATGGTTTGTTCTGATATTACTGCACATGGTTACTGTTTATATGGTTGATGAAGTACTAATGCACTGATCAAAGATCAACATACGATGAATTAACTGAATCATAAGATTGCTTGATATATGTTGCTTGCCTTAAACAAAGCTACGTATACATGCAAGCTACCTTGACTAAAGTAGAATATATGAATTTGAGTATGAAAAGAAAAGGATTATTGATTTGACTAATACTGATTCACCCCCCCCCCTCTCATTATCATTTCCAACAATTGGTATCAGAGCAAGTCCTTTGGTAGAAGCTTTATCACTTGAAGGAGATCCGTAGAAACAATGGGAAAGAAGCTAAAGAAGAAAGCACAAGATAAAATCAAAGATCAACGAGATCTATTTAACAAAAGGGTGTCCCTTCAAAGAAGAAGTTACCAGATTAAAAGCTCAGTTGGAGGAAGGAAACAAAGTAAGGAAGCAGCTGCAGGATGAAGTGATATCATTAAGAAATGAAATAAATGATCAGAATTACTATGTAGCTAAGATCCTCTCTCTAAAAGAAGATCTCAAAAATAAGCAGAATGAAGAACTACCTCAAGCAGATGAAGAACAAAAAAATGAGATTCCCAAACTAAGGCAACAAGTCGAAGAAGGAAAAAAGACTGAAGAAATCTTGAAGAAGAAATATCTGGAAAAGGAAGAACAACATCAAGTTGAGGTAAATATCTTAAAAGGTAAATTAGAAGAAAAGGATAAACTGTTACGATTTCAAGACAATACTAAGATTTTGGATAATATTCTTGGTACTCAAATATCTCCTACCATCAAAATTGTTCTTGGTTTTCATGAATCTATTGAAGGTGAATCTAGCTCATAAGGTGAGGTAAGGAACTCTAATGCAAAATCTGAAATTCTCAACAAAGAGATGAGAGGTCAACCCCATCAACAACCAAGGAAATAAAGTCTTCAAAGAAAATATTTTACTCTTAATCGTGGAAAGTTATTTCCTCAAATGAATAATGTTAAATGTTTTATATGTCATAATTTTGGACATATTGCAACAAGATGCAAAAGTAGAATGGTTCAAAACCATCACACAGAAAGATCACCAGCTTCCAGGTACTTTAAGGGATATTGTTTTTCTTGCAATATGTTTGGTCACAAAGCCATTGACTATTATAGAAGGAATATGAAACATGTAAGATGTTATGCATGTAACAAGTCTCGACATATAGCAAACGAAAGTAGGAGAAAATTTCGGGCACCATACCAAAAGGAGAAAATATCATCACACTCAAAGATACGGAAGAAGAAGGAAGTACAGTCAGAAAAATGTGGCATCGCACAGTGTACAAACATAATAGACTCAGGGGAAGCTGAAAGTATCAAACTTCAATGTTCTAAAGCTCATAGGCAAGTTTCATGAAGACAAGTCGTGTATATACGCAAGTTTGAAGCTGCACAATCGCGTATATTTGGTTGAGGAAAAATGCAGTGGGACAACTGATTTGATATGATTCAGACAATTATCAGTTATCTTTTCTGACGTGATGATAAATGACTACAGTATGTGGATGCTATTTAGAAGTGATTTTTGTTGATAACTTGATTTATATCTAATTGATGATGATGCTTCTTACTTATATATGAAATGATCAGATCTGACAGTGAACAGGTGGAATAGGTTCAGGGGAGAACATGTTATGCTTCTAATAAAGCATTGTTGGCATTATTGTTAGAAGTCTTTGGTGATGATGCTTATGTGGATAAATGATACATCTTGCTATGTTAAAATCTCATATGATACTTGGGGTTGCATTGTTGGTATTCAGATCAGATTCATGGATGATTACTTAAGTGGCATGTTATTGTTGGTTGCCCAAGAGAATAGTGTTATTGCAGGTTACAGGTCTGGATGTTGTTGACAGATGCTTATGGTGCAGATTATATATGGTGTATGATAGTTGTTGATGACTATCATAGTCTTGTTTAGATTGTTGGTCTTTGTTATAAAAGTCATGTATATCATTTGATGTGAAGGTCATGCAAAGACCTAATTTGTAACCCCAATTTGCATGGGAAGGATGATGTAATAATCTCTATTTCAGTCATGTATAAACATTTGGTATATCCCCACTTGGTTGGGTGGATGAGTCAAAATTGGTGTATCCCCACTTGGTTGGGAGATTGATGTATGTATGAGTCATTGGTGATAGGAAGGTCATACTCACTTAGTTGAGTTGTAGAGTCGTGTTATTCTTTTGAAAATTAATTTTTGCAGACTTTGCATGTGCTCAGGGGGAGAATGGACGATTTAGTACATCTTAGCATGTACAAAGGGGCAGCTCAATGAGAGATTTCAACATGTCCTCAGGGGGAGCATTGACAACATAATGTATATCAAAAGGGGAGAATATCTTGGTCCACCCTTTGCCCTTGATGTCAAAAGGGGGTGTGTGACTTGGTGTTGTTGTTGCCATCAAGTCCAAAGGGGGAGATTGTTGGCATTATGATACAGGTTTTGTCCTTGATGGCAAATCACTCAGATGACAAATCACAATACAGCAGGTTAACAACATAGAGTTATAGATCAGACTACCCATAATGAAGAAAGAGAGGTATACGCAGGTTCACCAATGACGAAGCCGCTTATACACACAGGGTCACTGTATACAAGTCGCGTATACGTACACACGCACTTTCAGAAGAGGGAAAGCGCGTACATGTTGAAAACTAAGTTGTTGGTCCGAGGTATTTAGTCCATGGTATTTGATCCATGGTATTGGTCCAAGGTATTTGGTTCAAGGTATTGACCCTAGGTATTTGGTCCAAGGTATTGGTCCTAAGTGGTTTTGGTCCATGGTATTGAGAAAGGCATAAAACTATATAAGGAGGAGAAGATCATTAGGCCAAGGAGTGCAAGAATTGATCATTAATGAAGTGTGAGATCTAGTATGCAGGTTATTGGCTTATGGTGTTGTGCTTAACCAAGGATGAACCTTAGCGGTTGATGAAAGATAAGATCTAATGATGGATCGAGATCTTAAGGCTTGAAATAAATTATCATCATATGGTTTGAGCATGTATAGTCTATATCTGAATACTAACACACATGTGTTCTGTTAATGTTATGATCTGGGTCTGACTGAAGTCTCGAATAGCTGCAAAATTATGAATTAATGTTTGCAGACATATACGCGGGTTAGCTTTGATAAAAGCACGTATACACGCTGGTTAGGCTCATCAGAGTAGTGTATACATTATGAAATATGATATGTAAATTTGCAGTTGGTTCTAGTGGTTGTTGCAGAGTTCTGGGTTCTGCTCCGCGTTATGGTGACTGTTTTTTGATGACAAGGCTTCAGTGATTTAGTTGTTGGGGATTGATGATTGACTATTCAATGATTGGTTGTATTGCAGTGGTGATTTATTTTGAGCTTCAATGTTGCTGATGGGTCCAGTATGAAAATTGGATGAAATGTGGCCTTCATATTATGGTGTTGTGTTCCAGGAATATCCAGTCTAAAAATTTATGAAACGTGGTCCCTTGAGGAAGAAGGAAGGTCGTATCCTTCTATAGGTCGGTGCCTATGTACTGGTAAACATATCGGCCAGTACAAGAGCCAGGGGGTTGGAGCTCCCTTCTAGTAGTAGTGGGAAAACGAGTGAAGGTTGGAGCCTTCAGTAGGTCGGCGCCTACGTACTGGTAAACATATCGGCCAGTACAAGAGCCAGGGGGTTGGAGCTCCCTTCCAATAGTATATGGAAAAAGAGTGAAGGTTGCAGCCTTCAGTAGGCCGGCGCCTACGTACTAGTAAACAAATCGGCTAGTACAAGAGCTAGGGGGTTGTAGCTCCCTTCCAATAGAAGCTGAAGAACGAGAGAAGGTTGTAGCCTTCTGCAGGTGGATGCTTGCGTACTGGTATGAGTCTGCACCATTACAGGATTATAAACAGGTTTTTCTTATATTAAAAAGAATACAGCAACAGGTGGTTTTTGTCCCACGTTGGATTTCCACCTTATATCTTAGTGTTCATGTGTGTTTCTTATGTGTGATGGTTTGTTATGATATTACTGCACATGGTTACTGTCTATATGGTTAATGAAGTACTAATGCACTGATTAAAGATCAACATATGATGAATTAACTAAATCGTAAGATTTCTTGATATACGTTGGTTGCCTTAAACACAGCTGCGTATACACGCGAGTTACCTTCACTGAAGTAGCGTATATGAATTTGAGTATGAAAAGAAAAATATTATTTATTTGACTAATACAGATTCAAACACCCCCCCCCCCCCCCCTCTCAGTATTAATTCCAACAATTGGTATCAGAGCAGGTCCTATGGTAGAAGCTTGATCGCTTGAAGGAGATCCGTAGAAACAATGGGAAAGAAGCTAAAGAAGAAAGCACCTCAGAAGAAGAACGTAGCTCAAAGGAATAGTGACCACAGGAGAGAAAATCGGCCATTAGGTGGAAGAAAGGATTCAGATTCTGAATCACCTCAGATTGAAGATCAACAAGCAAATGAAGCATCAGATAAAACAATATCTATTTAACAAAAGGGAGTGTGCCTTCAAAGAAGAAGTTACCAAATTAAAAGCTCAATTGGAGGAAGGAAACAAAGTAAGGAAGCAGCTGCAGGATGAAGTGATATCATTAAGAAATGAAATAAATGATAAGAATTACTATGTAGCTAAGATCCTCTCTCTAAAACAAGATCTCGAAAATAAGCAGAATGAAGAACTACCTCAAGAAGATGAAGAACAAGAAAATGAGATTATCAAACTAAGGCAACAAGTGGAAGAAGGAAGAAAGACTGAAGAAATCTTGCAGAAGTAATATCTGGAAAAGGAAGAACAACATCAAGTTGAGGTAAATATCTTAAAAGGTAAATTAGAAGAAAAGGATAAATTGTTACAATTTCAAGGCAGTACTAAGATTTTGGATAATATTCTTAGTAGTCAAAGATCTCCTACCATCAAAATTGGCCTTGGTTTTCATGAATATGTTGAAGGTGAATCTAGCTCACAAGGTGAGGCAAGGAACTCTAATGCAAAATCTGAAATGCTCAACAAAGAGATGAGATGTCAACCCCATCAACAACCAAGGAAAGAAAGTCTTCAAAGAAAATCTTTTACTCCTAACTGTGGAAGGTTATTTCCTCAAATGAATAATGTTGAATGTTTTATATGTCATAATTTTAGAAATATTGCAGCAAGATGCAGAAATGGAATGGTTCAAGACCGTCACACAGAAAGATCATCAGCTTCCAGGTACTTTAAGGGATATTGTTTTTCTTGCAATATGTTTGGTTACAAAGCTATTGACTGTTATAGAAGGACTATGAAACATGTAAGATGTTATGCATGTAAAAGGTCTAGACATATAGCAAACGAATGCAGTAGAAAATTTCAAGCACCATACCAGAAGGAGAAAACATCATCACACTCAAAGATATGGAAGAAGAAGGAAGTACAGTCAGAAAATGTGGCATCGCACAGTGTACAAACATAACAGACTCAGTGGAAGCTGAAAGTATGAAACTTCAATATTCTAAATCTCATACGCGAGATTCATGAAGACAAGTCGCGTATATACGCGAGTTTGAAGCTGCACAGTCGCGTATATGTGGTTGAGGAAAAATGCAGTGGGAAAACTGATTTGATATGATTCAGACAATTATCAGTTATCTTTTCTAACGTGATGATAAATGAATACAGCCTGTGGATGTTATTTAGAAGTTCTTTTTGTTGATAACTTGATGTATATCTGATTGATGATGATGCTTCTCACTGATATATGCAATGATCAGATCTGACAGTGAACAGGTGGAACAGGTTCAGGGGGAGAACATGTTATGCTTCTAATAAAGCATTGTTGGCATTATGGTTAAAAGTCTTTGGTGATGATGCTTATGTGGCTAAATGATACATCTTGCTTCTATTAAAATCTTAAATGATACTTGGAGTCGCATTGTTGGTAATCAAATCAGATTCATGGATGATAACTTAAGTGACATATTATTGTTGGTTGGCCAAGAGAATGGTGTTATCGCACGTTAACGGTTTGGATGTTGTTGATAGATGCTTAAGGTGCGTATCATATATGGTGTATGATAGTTGATGATGACTATCATGGTCTTGTTTAGTTTGCTGGTCTTTGTTATAAAAGTCATGTATATCATTTGATGTAAAGTTCATGCAAAGACCTGATTTGTAACCCCACTTTGCATGGGAAGGATGATGTAATAATCTCTATTTCAGTCATGTATAAACATTTGGTATATCCACACTTGGTTTGGTGGATAAGTCAAAATTGGTGTATCCCCACTTGGTTGGGAGATTGATGTATGTATGAGTCATTGGTGATAGGAAGGTCATACTCACTCAGTTGAGTTGTAGACTCATGTTATTCTTTTGAAAAATATTTTTGTGGACTCTGCATGTGCTCAGGGGGAGCATGGACGATTTAGTACATCTTAGCATGTACAAAGGGAGAGCTTAATCAGAGATTTCAGCATGTACTCAGGGGGAGCATGGACAATGTAATGTATATTAAAAGGGGAGAATATCTTGGTCTGCCCTTTGCCCTTGATGTCAAAGGGGGAGAGTGACTTGGGTTGTTGTTGCCATCAAGTCCAAAGGGGGAGATCGTTGGCATTATGTTACAGGTGTTGTACTTGATGGACCCTCACTCAGATGATAGATCATAGTACAGTAGGTTAACAACACAGAGTTACAGATCAGACTACACAGTATGAAGAAAGAGAGGTATACGCAGGTTCACCATTGACCAAGCCGGGTATACACACAGGTTCACTGTATACAAGTCGCGTATACGTACACACGCACTTTCACAAGAGGGAAAGCACGTACATGTTGAAAAGTAAGTTTTTGGTCCAAGGTATTTGGTCCATGGTATTTTGATCCATGGTATTGATCCAAGGTATTTGGTCCGAGGTATTGACCCTAGGTATTTGGTTCAAGGTATTGGTCCTAAGTGGTTTTGGTCCATGGTATTAAGAAAGTCCTAAAACTAGGAGGAGAAGATTATTAGGCCAAGGGGTTCAAGAATTGATCATCTAATGAAGTGTGAGATCTAGTATGCAGGTTATTGGCTTATGGTGTTGTGCTTAACCAAGGATGAATCTTAGTGGTTGATGAAGGATAAGATCTAATGATGGATCGGGATCTTAAGGCTTGAAATAAATTATCATTATGTGGTTTGAGCATGTATAGTCTAGATCTGAATACTGACGCATGTGTGTTCTGTTAATGTTATGATCTGGGCCTGAATGAAGTCTGGAATAGCTGCAAAATTATGAATTAATATTTGCAGACATCTACGCGAGTTTGCTTTGATAAAAGTGTGTATACACACTAGTTAGCCTCATCAGAGTAGCATATACATTATGAAATATGATATCTGAATTTGTAGTTGGTTCTAGTGGTTGTTGCAGAGTTCTAGGTTCTGCTCTATGTTCTGGTGACTGTGCTTTGATGACAGGGCTTCAGTGATTCAATTGTTGGGGATTGATGATTGAGTATTCAATGATTGGTTGTATTGCAGTGGTGATTGATTTTGAGCCTCAATGTCGTTGATGGGTCCAGTATGAAAATTGGATGAAACGTGGTCTTCATATTTATGGTGTTGTGTTCTAGGAGTATCCAGTCCTAAAATTTATGAAACCTAGTCCCTCGAGGAAGAGAGGAGGTCGTTGCCTTCTGTAGGTTGGCGCCTATGTACTGGTAAACATATCGCCCAGTACAAGAGCTAGGGGGTTGGAGCTCCCTTCAAGTAGTAGCTGGAAAATGAGTGAAGGTTGGAGCCTTCAGTAAGTTGGCACCTACGTACTGGTAAACATATTAGCTAGTACAAGAGCCATGGCTTGGCGCTCCCTTCCAGTAGTAGCTGGAAAATGAGTGAAGGTTGCAGCCTTTAATAGGTCGGCGCCTATGTACTAGTAAACAGATCGGCTAGTACAAGAGCTAGGGGTTTGTAGCTCTCTTCCAGTAGAAGCTGGAGAAAGAGAGAAGGTTGTAGCCTTCTGCAGGTTGGAGCCTGCGTACTAGTATGAGTCTGCACCAGTATAAGATTGTAAATATGCTTTCTTATATTGAAAAGAAGACAACAACAGGTGGTTTTTGTCCCACATTGAGTTTCCACCTTATATCTTGGTGTTCATGTGTGTTTCTTATGTGTGATGCTTTGTTGTGATATTACTGCACATGTGTTGGATCAGGTGCACAACAAAACTAAATTAAACACACAGCAGAAGCAAAAACACATATGACACAATATTTAACATGGTTCACCCAACCAATCTGGGCTACGTCCACCAAACATAGGCATCAGGAATATATTAATCAAATTGGAGATTACATCAAGAAATCCTCACACTCTCTTAGCAAATCATCTAAATGATTGCCTGTTATATAGCATAGAGAATCTAACAGCCTCATAACTCCCTCACATCAAATATAGCAGGCATTAACTCCCTCCCAACAACCTGGAGCTAATCTAGGAACTGAATCCCTATTGTTGTCATCAGCTGAGATTTTTCCTATTTTGCTTAAACAAAAAATCTCAACAATCTCCACCTTGACAACAATTCGACTGATTCCTTGTTATTATTATTTTATCTTTTCTGCAATCCAAGAGAAGCCAAACACCAGAGTAGCTTCTCCAACAAAACTGGTTTCGTGAACATGTCTGCACAGTTCTCCTTTTTATGCACCTTTTCAAGAGAGACTCCCCTTTCAGTGATAACATGTCTTACAAAATGGTACTTAATTGGAATATGCTTTGATTTACTATGATAGGCCGGATTCTTAGCCAAATGTATTGCACTTTGACTATCACAAAGTAACATGATGTTGTCCTGTAACCTACCAAACTCACCAAGCAAACCTTTCAACCAAACCGCCTCTTTGCAAGCATGAGAAGCAGCAATGTATTCTGCTTCAGTAGTGGACAAAGCAACAATGTTCTGTAGCTTTGACATCCAGCTTCTAGCTCCACCTGCAAGAGTAAATACGTACCCTGAAGTTGACCTTCTCTTATCCAAATCACCTGCAAAATCGGAATCAACATATCCGCAAACAAATTCACTACTCTTATTGTAAGAAATACAATAACTACTTGTGCCTCTCAAATACGGAAGCACCCATTTCACTGCTGACCAGTGTTCTTTACCCGGATTTTCCATGTACCTGCTGACAACCCCAACTGCATGAGAAATATCTGGTCGCATACACACCATCGCATACATCAAACATCCTACTACATTGGCATAAGGAATTTGAGACATATAATCCTTTTCTTCATCTGTATTAGGACATAAACTCGAAGAAAGCTTAAAATGGGAAGCTAAAGGGATCGACACAAGCTTCACATTGTTCATACCAAACCTCAAAAGTATTTTCTCAACATACTTCTGTTGTGATAGCCACAGCTTACCATTATCCCTGTCTCTGAAAATCTCCATGCCCAAAATTTGTCTTGCGGCTCCTAGATCTTTCATATCAAATGTCCTTTCCATCTGAGCCTTCAACCTGTTGATTTCTTCTATGCTTTTGCTTGCTAAAAGCATATCATCAACATATAACACTAAGATAATGAACATGCCATTATTCAACTGTTTGAAATAAACACAATGATCATATTCACTTCTAACATATTTCTGACTCAACATGAAAGAATCAAACTTCTTAGACCACTGCCGAGGCGACTGCTTCAGGCCATATAATGACTTCTTGAGGCTGCAGAGAAATTTCGCATTGCGATACTGAACAAACCCTTCCGGTTGTTCCATATATATTTCCTCATCTAAATCACCATGTAGAAATGCAGTCTTAACATCTAACTGCTGCAACTCCAAATCAAACAAAGCCACTAATGCTAACACAATTCTAATTGAAACAATTTTAACCACTGGTGAAAAATTCTCATGAAAGTCTATGCCAGCTTTCTGAGAAAACCCTTTTGCAACCAGCCGAGCTTTGTACCTTTCTTCCGTATCATTCACACCCTGTTTCAGCTTGAACACTCACTTGCATCCCACAGTTTTCTTGCCTTTCGGAAGCTCCACCAGATCCCATGTGCCGTTTTTACTCAAGGCCATCATTTCTTCCTTCATGGCTGCTTTCCATTTGTCACTATTTGAACCTTCTACAGCTTCCTGATAACACAAAGGTTCATCATCATTAGCGACCAAAGCAACTGAATCATCATACCTTCTCGGACGGCGTTTGATCCTTGTAGATCTCCTTAAGGATGTTTCTGGTGCATCCACAATTGGCTGTCTATCCTCTGTAGGAACTTCTTCATGATCGCCATCTGAACCCTGTTCATGACCTCCATCTGAACCCTGTTCATGACTAGAATCTGAACTATGGTCGTTATGACTATCATTAGAAAAGCTGTCAAACTAAATATGCTGGAAATCAGATACATCATCCTGTTTCAATCTTCTATCTACATCTAACTGTACAAGAGAGGATTCATTAAACCTTACATCTCTGTTGATGATGATTTTGCGGGTAGTAGGATCCCACAATCTAAATTCCTTTGTTCCATCACCATACCCAACAAAGATATACCTTTTAGACTTTGGATCTAATTTAGTTCGCTGATGTTTAGGCACTAGAGCATATGCATCACAACCAAACACTCTGAGTTTAGAATAATCACAAGGGTGTCCTTTCCATACCTCTTGCAGAATCTTGCAGT
>APFE031042786.1:53405-88137 GCA_000404065.3 Pinus taeda
ATTAACTGATAATACTTCATCACTCATACCTGAACCAGATGTCGAACCTGTATCTGTCGTATTTGCCTCCTTCTTCTCTGTCGAAGACTTTGCTCTTGAATTTTGCTGCTGTCGCTTCCAGCAGTCTTTCTTTAAATGCCCTGATTTGCCATAAAACCAACACTTTAGCTTACTCTTCTTTCCTTTCGACTTTGAACGTGAGTCGCTCGGCTTCCTGGGGTGTCTTTATTTCGAACGACCTCTAACCATCATAGCTTCTGATGTAGAGGTTTCGGAATGCGACTTCCTCCTTGTTTCTTCCGATAATAAGGATTCAACTACATCATCAAACTCAATAGTTTCTGATGAACTAAGACTTATAGAAGTAACAAAATGATCCCATGATTCGGGCAACGAGCACAATAAAGTAATAGCTTTATCCTCGGATGGAATTTTTTACTTCTATACTTTTGTTTAATTTGCACAAGAAGATATTAAAAGCATTCTTAAATGATTCAAGCAATCGAAGACCCCTTCCTCATTCGCAAACCGAACACTGTCGCTTCAAGCAGAGAATCCTATTAGTTAAGGATTTGGTCATGTACAGTTTCTTCCGTTCGTCCACAAGCGAACCAGCAGACTGGTCGCTCTGACACAATATTAAACCAGGACATCGTCCGCCAGGCATAACAAATGACCCACTTAAACTCTTTCACCCATTCGTCGCCACTCATGTTGTGAGTGTAAGGGTTGTTGATTACCATCAATGCCTAGTTCCATGCCTTGTTGGACAAGCAAGTCATGCATTTTCACCTTCCAGATCTCAAAATTATTCTTGCCATTAAACTTCTCAATTTCAAACCGGGCACTTTGAGTTTTCGCCATTTTGTATCAAAAAATTACAATAATCTCCAATATCAACGTTTTAAATACCAGCAATTAAAAAAAAAAAAAATCCTATGCCTTTAAAACAAAAAATATCTTCCCTTCACAAAAAAATTTCTGCCTTTGCATTTGTTTTTACACAACCAAAAAACCCTGCCTATGTCTTTGTACCTTTGTCTTTAAAAAATTTTCATTTGCTGGGCAAGTTACAGTTATTTCAGATCAGCGCCAAAAATAAAAACCAACAAACAAAATGTTTTGTGTTCTTACCTTCTGGCTCACACAAATGCGCACTTGGCACAAAAATTCCACTTTCTTCCAGATTTTGAATTTCAATCCATTATTATTTTTTTCTTCTACATTACTGATAACCATATATTCGGTTGGAATATCAAACCAAAATTGTGAGCCTACGATTCATGTTGAAATACCTACGACTCTGTTCTCCTTTAATATTTCCAAAACAATTTATACTCCATTTAGCGGCCTGTTCCAAACAGCGGCCTGTCAAACAGCGACCTGTTCCAAACAGCGGCCTGTCAAATGCTTATGGTTACGGTGGTATACGCAAACATACACGTCCGCACAGCACAACGATTTAAAAAATAACCCAATCCTTCATACGATATCTAAAGATGTCAGAAAAAATGACAAAACTAATCATAGTGGGTACTTTGCCGAAAACACCCGTTTGGCGTTTGGTTTTATGATTAAGGATCCATATACATGTATAAAAGGATTCGGATGTTCTGATTCTAAAGTGAATTGCCTCGACTAAATTGCAGTATCAGCCTACCAGCATACCATGTGAAACGGACAAAAAATTAAAGAAACCCATACCAGACCATGATATGTCTACGCTCCCAACAGCAAAAGGCAGTGCGCACTCTATTGTATATCGTGCACCAGGATATCAGCGCGCTGCTCCTCACCACGCCAGGGCTGCCCAGCAAACGCACCAACATTGACCCGGATACACAACAAACAATTATGCGCCCAATTCCAGCACGCAGGTCTGGTCTCTTCCGTGCAGCAGTGATATTCACCCTCCAACATGCAATCTCAGCACCTCCAACAATGCTCTGATACCACTTGTTGGATCAGGTGCACATCAAAACTAAATTAAACACACAGCAGAAGCACAAACACATATGACACAGTATTTAACGTGGTTCACCCAACCAATCTGGGCTACGTCCACCAAACATAGGCATCAGGAATATATTAATCAAATTGGAGATTACATCAAGAAATCCTCACACTCTCTTAGCAAATCATCCGAATGATTGCCTGTTATATAGCATAGAGAATCTAACAGCCTCATAACTCCCTCACATCAAATATAGGAGGCATTAACTCCCTCCCAACAACCTGGAGCTAATCAAGGAACTGAATCCCTATTGTTGTCATCAGCTGAGATTTTTCCTATTTTGCTTAAACAGAAAATCTCAACAACATGGTTACTATTTATATGGTTAATGAAGTACTAATGCACTAATTAAAGATCAACATATGACGAATTAACTAAATCATAAGATTGCTTGATATACGCTGGTTGCCTTAAACACAGCTGCGTATACACGCGAGTTACCTTCACTGAAGTAGCGTATATGGATTTGAGTATGAAAAGAAAAATATTATTGATTTGATTAATACTGATTCACCCTCCCTCTCTCAGTATTATTTCCAACAATTGGTATCAGAGCAAGTCCTTTGGTAGAAGCTTGATCGCTTGAAGGAGATCTGTAGAAACAATGGGAAAGAAGCTAAAGAAGAAAGCACATCAGAAGAAGAACATAGCTCAAAGGAACATTGACAACAAGAGAGATAATTGGCCATTAGGTGGAAGAAAGGATTCAGATTCCGAATCACCTCAGATTGAAGATGAACAAGCAAATGAAGCATCAGATAAAATCAGAGATCAACAAGATCTATTTAACAAAAGGGAGTGTGCCTTCAAAGAAGAAGTTACTAGATTAAAAGCTCAGCTAGAGGAAGGAAACAAAGGAAGCAGCTGTAGGATGAAGTGATATCATTAAGAAATTAAATAAATGATCAAAATTACTATGTAGTTAAGATCCTCTCTCTAAAACAAGATCTCAAATATAAACATAATGAAGAACTACCTCAAGCAGATGAAGAACAAGAAAATGAGATTCTCAAACTAAGGCAACAAGTGGAAGAAGGAAGAAACACAAAAGAAATATATGGAAAAAGGAAGAACAACATCAGGTTGAGGTAAATATCTTAAAAGGTAAATTAGAAGAAAAGGATAAACTGTTGTGATTTCAAGACAATACTAAGATTTTGGATAATATTCTTAGTAGCTAAAGATCTCCTACCATCAAAACTGGTCTTGGTTTTCATGAATCTGTTGAAGGTGAATCTAGCTCACAAGGTGAGGCAAGGAACTCTAATGCAAAATCTGAAATACTCAACAAAGAGATGAGAGGTCAACCCCATCAACAACCAAGGAAAGAAAGTCTTCAAAGAAAACCTTTTACTCCTAACTGTGGAAGGTTATTTCCTCAAATGAATAATGTTGAATGTTTTATATGTGATGCTTTTGGACATATTGCATCAAGATGCAGAGGTAGAATGGTTCAAGACCGTCACGCAGAAAGATCATCAGCGTCCAAGTACTTTAAGGGATATTGTTTTTTCTTGCAATATGTTTGATCACAAAGACATTGATTGTTATAGAAGGAATATGAAACATGTAATATGTTATGCATGTAACAAGTCTGGGCATATAGCAAATGAATGCAGGAGAAAATTTCAGGCACCATACCAAAAGGAGAAAACATCATCACACTCAAAGATATGGGAAAAGAAGGAAATACAGTCAGAAAAATGTGGCATGGAACAGTGTCCAAACATAACAGACTTAGGGGAAGCTAAAAGTATGAAACTTCAATGTTCTAAATCTCATACGCAAGTTTCATGAAGACAAGTCGTGTATTTACGCGAGTTTGAAGCTGCACAGTCGCGTATATGTGGTTGAGGAAAAATGCAGTGGGACAACTAATTTGATATGATTGAGACAATTATCAGTTATCTTTTCTAACGTGATGATAAGTGACTACAGTCTGTTGATGTTACTTAGAAGTGCTTTTTGTTGATAACTTGATGTATATCTGATTGTTGATGATGCTTCTTACTGATATATGCAATGATCAGATCTGACAATGAACAGGTGGAACAAGCTCAGGGGGATAACATGTTATGCTTCTAATAAAGCATAGTTGGCATTATGGTGAGAAGTCTTTGGTGATGATGCTTATGTGGCTAAATGATACATCTCGCTATGTTAAAATCTCAGATGATATTTGGGATTGCATTGTTGGTATTCAGATCAGATTCATGGATGATTACTTAAGTGGCATATTATTGTTGGTTGGCCAAGAGAATGGTGTTATTGCAGGTTACAGGTTTGGATGTTGTTGAAAGATGCTTATGGTTCAGATCATATATGGTGTACGATAGTTGATGATGACTATCATGGTCTTGTTTAGATTGCTGGTCTTTGTTATAAAAGTCATGTATATCATTTGATGTAAAACTCATGCAAAGACCTAATTTGTATCCCCACTTTGCATGGGAATGATGATGTAATAATCTCTATTTCAGTCATGTATAAACATTTGGTATATCCCCACTTGATTGGGTGGATGAGTCAAAATTGTTGTATCCCCACTTGGTTGGGAGATTGATGTATGTATGAGTCATTGGTGATGGGAAGGTCATACTCACTCAATTGAGTTGTAGAGTCATGTTATTCTTTTGAAAAAAAAAATTGAAGACTCTACATGTGCTTAGGGGGAGCATGGATGATTTAGTACATCTTAACATGTACAAAGTGGGAGCTCAATCAAAGATTTCAGCATGTACTCAGGGGGAGCATGGACAACATAATGTATATCAAAAGGGGAGAATATCTTGATCCGCCCTTTGCCCTTTATGTCAAAGGGGGAGAGTGACTTGGTGTTTTTGTTGCCATCAAGTCCAAAGGGGGAGATTGTTGGCATTATGATACAGGTGTTGTCCTTGATGGAAACTCACTCAGATGACAGATAATAGTACAACAGGTTAACAACACAGAGTTACAGATCTGACTACATAGTATGAAGAAAGAGAGGTATATGCAGGTTCACCATTGACCAAGCCACGTATATACGCAGGTTCACTGTATACAAGTTGTGTATACGTACACACGCACTTTCACAATAGGGAAATCACGTACATGTTGAAAACTAAGTTTTTGGTCCGAGGTATTTGGTCCATGGTATTTTGATCTATGGTATTGGTCCAAGGTATTTGGTCTGAGGTATTGACCCTAGGTATTTGGTCAAAGGTATTCGTCCTAAGTGGTTTTGGTCCATGGTATTGAGAACGACCTAAAACTATATAAGGAGGAGAAGATCATTAGGCAAAGGGGTGTAAAAATTGATCATCTGATGAAGTGTGAGATTTAGTATGCAGGTTATTGGCTTATGGTGTTGTGCTTAACCAAGGATGAACCTTAGTGGTTGATGAAGGATAAGATCTAATGATGGATCAAGATCTTAAGTCTTGAAAATTATCATTATGTGGTTTGAGCATGTATAGTCTAGATCTGAATACTGACGCATGTGTGTTATGTTAATGTTATGATCTGGGTCTGGCTGAAGTCTGGAATAGCTGCAAAATTATGAATTAATATTTTCAGACATATACGCGAGTTAGCTTTGATAAAAGCGCGTATACACACTGGTTAGGCTCATCAGAGTTGTGTATACATTATGAAATATGATATCTAAATTTGTAGTTGGTTCTAGTGGTTATTTTAGAGTTCTGTGTTCTGCTCCATGTTTTGGTGACTGTGTTTTGATCATAGGGCTTCAATGATTCAGTTGTTAGTGGTTGATGATTTAGTATTCAATGATTGGTTGTATTGCAGTGGTGATTGATTTTGAGATTCAATGTTGTTTATGGGTACAGTATGAAAATTGGATGAAACGTGGCCTTCATATTTATGGTGTTGTGTTCCAGGAGTATCCAGTCTGAAAATTTATGAAACGTGGTCCCTCGAGGAAGAGAGAAGGTTGTAGCCTTCTGTAGGCCAGCGCCTACGTACTGGTAAACATATCGGCCAGTACAAGAGCTAGGGGGTTGGAGCTCCCTTCAAGTAGTAGCTGGAAAACAAGTGAAGGTTGGAGCCTTTAGTAGGCCGGCGCCTACATATTGGTAAACATATTGACCAGTACAAGAGCCAGGGGGTTGGAGCTCCCTTCTAGTAGTAGCTGGAAAATGAGTGAAGGTTGCAGCCTTCAGTAGGCCAACGCCTACGTACTAGTAAACAGATCAGCTAGTATAAGAGCTAGGGGGTTGTAGCTCCCTTCCAGTAAAAGCTGGAGAATGAGAGAAGGTTTTAGCCTTTTGCAGGTGGGTGCCTGCGTACTGTTATGAGTCTGCACTAGTACAAGAATGTAAACAAGTTTTTCTTATATTAAAAAGAAGACAGCAGCAAGTGGTTTTTGTCTCGCATTGGGTTTCCACATTATATCTTGGTGTTCATGTGTGATGGTTTGTTTTTATATTACTGCACATGGTTACTATTTATATGGTTAATGAAGTACTAATGCACTGATTAAAGATCAACATACGATGAATTAACTGAATCATAAGATTGCTTGATATACGTTGGTTGCCTTAAACACAGTTGCGTATACACGCGAGTTACCTTCACTGGAGTAACGTATATGAATTTGAGTATGAAAGGAAAAAGATTATTGATTTGACTAATACTGATTCAAACCCCCCCCCCCCACCCCCCTCCCCTCTCAGTATTATTTCCAAAAATTGGTATCAGAGCAGGTCCTTTGGTAGAAGCTTGATCGCATGAAGGAGATCCGTAGAAACAATGGGAAAGAAGCTAAAGAAGAAAGAACTGTTGAGGAGTTAAATCCCCTCAGCAGGCAGAGGCGATCCCTACTAGCCCAGACTGGGTCTAGCAACAATCATACAACGCTACAACGCAAGTTCCTAATTGCAAATTAAATACCAGTGATGAAGGCCTGCCTAGATTCCAATGCTAGTGCTTGTAGAAGAGGTGGTGCTCTCGTTCCTTTGCTCCGACAGATCACGATCCCCACGATCTCCGTGAATGGGCACCTGCACATACAAGAAACAACACAAACACAAACATAAAATCCAGCATATGCAACTATATATCAGTCAGAAAGGATATAACTCATCATCATCACAAATAACAATAAGAGTGGAACCATAACTAATAGTCGTTATTAATATAATCACAAGAAGAACAACCATAGTATGCGCTAGTTCTCCTAGGCTGGGTAGTCAGCAGCACATGTCTTGGCAAAGCTTGTTGGGAGAGGAAACAAGCCTCTCTCTCTTTGGTTATTGGCAAGAATCTCCTTACTGGATTTGCCTACTGGGGATAAAGAAGCTCTTGCAGCATGAAGCTCTTGGAAACTTGACAATTCTCAATCTCTGGAACTAGCTTGCCAAGGAAAATGGACAAGCTTTTATAGATGGAGGAAGGGGAGTTGGGATCATCCACAATAGTAATGGGATTGGCTTTATCACCAAGGAAGCTTCCATGAGAGGTGGCAAACCAGTTCCTCTTTATGGAAATCTGTAGCCAAACCACCCAACTCAAGATAGATTCAGCCCAGGAATTTGTTAGGATGAAACTTCCGCCATTTGTTTGTTAAAAAACACCACTGATTATGGTTGGCGCGAGTGAGACTCTGTGGCAGAGCGCCAACTGTCGCGCCCTCTTTGGAGGATTTCCCCCATTGGAACGAGGGTTGCACTATGGAACCGCGCCAATGGAAAAAGGGCTATTTTTAGGGTTTTTTAGCAGGAGATGTCTTCAAGGCAAATGAAACTCATGTTCAGGGGAATCCAATGCAAGTGTTTGTAGGTCATGTCACTTCTCATAGGTCCTGAAATGAGTCCAAGATGCAGGAGAGGGGTAAAAGGGACGGTGACAAATTGTTGTGTAACAGATGCCCCCTAAAGCATGAGGCCCGAGAGAGAGAGAGGGGTGAAATGCTTTACAAGAACATGTCCAACCGAAAGCACTTCCGCCGAAAAACCTGCGTGGAGAAGTACAACTGATATCTCAAGTACATGATATATGTGGTATGGGCGCAGCCATTCATAGCAGAGTACATAAGAATCTAGATCCAAGGTATGGACGCAGCCATCCAGTGAGGATCGATAAGTAGACTCAGGCATGGTCGCAGACATCCAGTGAATGAGTCATGTAATAATCATAATAATCCACAAAATCGCAACCTAGATCCCAACAGACAAAATCCAGGGTCTTGCGCTCCATCTCGATCCAAACGAAGTACAAGTTCAAGTATGCGAATATAGGAGTCAAAGTCGAACATGCAGGAACATCGTCTGATTACCAGCCAATGATGAAAACTATTAACAGACGTGAGAGGTACCACCAATAATGACAATGGCCCTCAAGGTACTATAGGTACAATCTACGGCATGCGAATTAGTGAGCCGGCGTTGAACACCCGTAGAATCATTCGATCGGAGGCCAATGATGAAAACCTCACGTCAAACACGAAGAACTATCCATTGAGCCATGCAGGCTCCAAGGCACCTGAAGGGAGTCTCTAGGTCAACTTCCTGGATAATGAGCTGAAGTCGACAGGAAGCGACCTTGATCGAAGGTGGGCCATAGTGTTTCCCACATCATCGACGCGAGACAGAGGAGAATAATATTTTGGTGAATCAGGATTATGTGAGTTATCAGAGGGAGGTTGATTATTTCGCAGAGGTCAACTTCTCTTGAACATATCGGGGGCACGACAGTGGACTTCGCAGCATTTGACATCAAATGATCAGAGGTCATGGTGACAAGGCAAAGAGCAGATGAGAGGTCAAACGGGATCACCCAAACCCACAGAGGCAAGTGAAAAATAAGATGAGATGTCCCCACCCAGACACGAATGCAAACAAGTGCCATGTTCAAGAGCGACACACTGCCGACACGACAATGATTCTAGTTCCATTTTCCCCACCATTTATGGCGAGTACCCCTGTTATTTTTATTAACAAGCTTGACGGGGATAGCATATGCTTGTAAAAACGTCATTTTGATGGAATCCAATGTCATCTAGTTTTAACGAGTCTGACAGAGGAAGAACTCGACGTCTTTTCATGTTTAGAGAGTTTGAAAAGACAACAAAAAGTAAACTCCAGGGGTGTCCTTTTTCATAAAGTTGTGTTTCTCGAGCCTGAAAAAAGTATAAAACAATGCTCGAAAGAACCGCCCGACCATTACGATCGAGGAGTACTTTTCATGATTAGTGATTTCGACCTGAAAAAGTAAAAAAGCAATCGAAACTACGTCGTTTCGTAACTGTCAACGAGCCTGAAACGACAAGGGCCCGACAATCTTTTCGTCTTTAGACGGTCGGAAAAGAGTTTTAAAGACGACCACCTCTTATTTACGTTTAACGAGTCAAGAGGAATAACTCGGCGATCTTTTCACATTTAGAGAGTCAGAAAAGAGCTAAAAGATGACTCCATAATGACTTTTTCGTGTAATTATCGAGTCTGAAAAAGTATAAATGTAACTCGTTTCACCGTCTAAGTCGCATAAAAACCTGTCGCTGCACAAAAAGCAAGTGTAAAACCCATTTTCAATAAAAATATATTAAAATATTCATAAAAAAATAACTTTTAAAACCTATCTCGAGTTAAAAAGTTATAAATATGCCAAAATGGTAAAACAAAATTACTTTTTACTTTTACCTCATTGGAGAGCAGAAGTGGTGCTTTTGGTGTGCGATCTTCAGGCGGCGATTGTGACAGATTCGTGCGACCATTTGGAGCGCCGTCAGTTCTAGGTAAGAGGCGCTTCCTCATACTCCATTTTAGTTCATTTTTAATAGTTTTTGCTTACTCCTTCGATCTTTGTGGAGGGAATTTGAAAAATTAGGGTCGCGCCCATTGGCGTGGGTATCGGGCACGGACCCGCGCCAATGGGCCTTTTTACTCCAAAGGCCCGTGCCAACGGCCGAGCGTGGTTTCTCTTTTGAATTTCAAAATTTTAACTGATTTCGATGCCTTTCCTAGCTTACCAGAGATCTAATCAAGGTTTGTTTGACCATGTGGACGCAGGCAACCAAGCAAAATGGTGGTTCAATGGAAAGAGAGGGAGCATGATACAGTGGATGAATTGGCCATGGAAGATGAAGGTTGCATGGATGCCCTCAGGAATTGCAGGCTAAAAAAATTCTTCCTGACACCTTACTTACGAGCTCAACTTGAGCTCTTACAGTACTTGATCAATCTTTGGGACGAACATGAGCAAGTGTTCCGAATACGAGATCAAGTGTTGGAACTAGATGTATCTGACATCTACTTCATCACGGGATTGTCACGCAGAGGGTCGGTGCCCATATTGACAGGGAGTAGACCATCTAGCGAAAATATGGGCGAGGTGATGGAATGAGTGTGCGCAGGGGCATAATTCGGATCCGGGAGTGCAAAGGTGGATATTGCCACCATTCGGGATCTAACACTCAAGGTGGTGTTATTTACCATCACACAGGCTGCGGGGGCGCAGGCACCCCACAAGGCAACACAAAACCAACTCATATTGGCCACAGAGTGTCTGAATCCCACTATCTTTGATTGGGCCACAACAGTAACTGCAAACATGAAGAGACAGCTTACAAAAAGTAAGTGAGGCAAACTGAAGCAGTTTGGCTATGGTTCTATTCTGGTAACGTTCATTCTAGAACGATTACCAATCTTTCAGGGCCAAAGGGCCATCGTACCTGATCTGGTGCCACGAGAGCCGAGAATGGCTCACTAGGCAGCACTGATGCCCAAAGGGGGAGGAGGCCAACAGATGTCTTAGAGGCCAGAGTTCTTTGGGTGGCTCCGTCGCCAACTGATCGTGGTCAAGGATTGGTCGTATGCAGGGACTGACTTTACAAGTGACCTGGATCTCCCACTGCCAGAGGGAGATGAGTGGGATGAGGAGCTAGGTATGACCTCTTTTTGATTTTATGTTTTATGATTTTTTTGTTTTTGTTAATACATGTTTGTTCTAACAACAATTATATGTGTATGCAGACGTTGGCCCAGAGCGACCAACTAGCATGTCTCCTATCTCAGGGAGAAACCAACCTACAGCAGACCCTCAGGAAGAGGGTGCCGAGGGGGGAGAACTGATCCAGAACCTTGAGGGTATTGCTTGGGGGATTCTGGATTATGCTCGGCTAGCGGATGTCCCACTAGCATACCAGAGACATACAATGGGAGTGCCCAGTCGCATCCACCGTCTCTTGAGATGCTTAGTGCATGCGGTGACATGCTATCATGAGCACCACAGGGATTAGATATCTAGGCTTTACTTTCAAGCGTATTTTTTGAGAGTCATGTCGCCTCCGGATGTATTAAGACGAACATGTATTATTTTTTGATCTATGTGATGCACGTTGTGCAAAAATTTCGACATATATATATATATATATATATACATATGCTTATGGTTTATTGTGTTTTTATGCTTCTTATGCTATTTTAATTACATGTTATGCAAATGTCTGTCTAATACATAATTGGCTAATGCATCAGTTAACGTATTAAATCGTCTTGGAATATGTTGATATGTGATGAAATAAAAATCCCTTTCTAACAACTTAACACGTAGATATAACCTTAGAATCCGATGGTGTCTGACGGAATATCGCCCATTGAGCTGGTGGACGACAAGGTGAGAATCTAGGTTCACAACCAATGTTCGAATACCGAGATTGATCACCTCGGCCAGTAACTCAATAACAACACTATACTCAGCAACATTGTTTGTGGTACGACCTAGACAAACCCCTTGAAGGTCTACTAGCTCACCATGAGGATCGTAAATCACCCATGCCGCAGAAGACAGGTTGCGTGTACTACGGGAGGCACCATCGGCGAAACCAACATAAGGCGAACCAGACATCTGTACAAGAAGCAAAAGGACACAATAAGCGGCAATCACGCCGACACACCAAGCCAAAAACATGAAAACATGCACACACAACACACTTGCTAAAGCACACGTATGTACAAAATAGAGTGCCTAGAATTCATGCATAATATTTTTTCAAGTAAAGCCCATTCCGGGGCTTATCCAGAGGATTCCCTTCATAGTCAATCAACTCATAGGCCCCTTTTTGCAAAACTCTCTTTACAATATAAGGCCCGTGCCACATGGGTTCGAATTTGCCTGCCCCCAGCTTATCATTGGCTTGATCGTAGAGCAGACCTAAATCTCCCTCAAAAAAAGAACGAGGATGTACAGTGTGATCGAAGTGAGTTTTCACTCTCTTCTCCTGTGCTTTGATAGCTAGAGAGGCTAGTCGACGAGTCTCGTCTAGCCGCAAAAGGTAAAGAAGGCGTTCCTCTACCAGAGTAGTGTCAGGGAGTAATTCGACGACTAATTTTAAAGAAGGGATCTTGCACTCGATAGGAAGGGTAGCCTCCAGTCCATAAACCAATTGGAAAGGAGTGAAACTAGTGGCATCCTTCACAGAGGTTCGGTAGACCCACAAGGCAGAGAACAACATCAAGTGCCAGTTGGACTTGTGCATGCCAATTGTTCGTTGAAGCATTGTAACTAGAACCTTGTTGACGGCTTCTACTTGGCCATTGGCTTGAGGATAGTATGGAGTCAAACTATCATGCCGTAAGCCCAACTAGGTTGTAAGCTCAGTCATCATATGATTACAGAAATTCTTTTCGTGATCGGTGACAATGGCCTGAGGGACTCTTAACTGTGAAATAACATGATTAAATAAAAACTGCGCCGCAGTGTGACCGTCTTCAGATAATCTGGGCATCGCCTCGGCCCATTTTGTGAAGTAATCGACGACAACAATGATATACCCATGCCCCCCGGCCGAGCGAGGGTTACAGGTCATATAATCAATGCCCCATTTTGCAAAAGGGCCGACGGTAACAACGGGGTGCAGTGAAGCGGGAGGCACACGCATCTTCCGTTGGTAGATTTGGCACTTGTGACAAGAGCGGACGACAAGAATGCAGTCCTTAAAGATGGAGGGCCAAAAGTAACCAGCGCGGAGGATTTTTTGAGCAGTAGCATATCTGGACATGTGACCACCACAGGCGCCAGAATGGCAGTCGTTTAAAACTCTCTCAGCTTCCTCGAGTGTTAAACAGCGGCGGAGAACAGAGGCAATGCCGAGACGGTACAGGGTGTCCCCAACAATGCAATATGGTTGAGATTGATGGTGAATTTGTCGTCGAGCATCCTTATATGTCTCGAGACAAAAAGAGGACGTCTGTAAATAGACAATGATATCCCCGTACCAGGGATCGAGGGTGCTGATGAAGAAGAGGGTTTCGTCTGGAATATGGTCCTCTAACCGAGAGGGCGCGGTAAGAGATGGCAAAGAGCACAACAATTCAGCAAAGACAAGGGATTTCTTGGACTTGGTAGTAGTGAATTCTAAGTCGAACTCTTGGAGGATAACAATCCATTTCGAGTACTTGCCCCCCAGCAGCTGACGCGACAAGATGTACATCATTGGGTTGCAATCAGAAATCACTGTCGTAGTGCGCAACAAGATATAATGGCGGAAACGTTGGATGGCACAAACGACGACCAATGCCAACTTCTCGATGTGAGCATATCGAGATTCCATATCTAATAAATTACGGCTGAGATAATAAATGACGTGCTCAATGTCATCATCATCATCTTGAACGAGAACAATGCCAATAGTGGTATTGGCAGTGGCCAGATACAAAGTTTAATCACGGTGGTAATTAGGAGGACGCAACAAAGGGGCGGCAACAAGGAGAGCCTTGAGGTGCTTGAAGGACTCTTGAGTGAAGGCATCCCAATGAAAAGGGGTGTCTCGCTTTAGTAACCGCGTAAAACCTTTGGCCACTTTGGCATAGTTCGGAATGAAGCGTCGTAAACAATTTGCTTTACCTTGCAAGCTCTACAATTGCTGCAAAGAAGTAGGGGGAGGAAGATTCAGAACGGCCTCGACTTTAAGGGGATCCAGATGGATACCCTCTCGAGAGACGATGAACCCAAGAAGCCTGCCAGATTCTATGCAGAAGACACACTTATGTTGATTGAGCCGAATACGGTAGTGTCGACAGTGAAGAAAGATTTCGCGAAGATGAGCGGGATGGTCTTGACGCTTAGCTGAATGAGCTGGTAGATCATCCAGGTAAGGTTGCACGATGTGTCGAATATCATGGAATGCATAGGACATCGCGCGTTGGAAGGTAGCACCAGTGTTCTTCAGACCGAAAGGGAGATTTTTGTAGGCAAAAGTGCCCCATGGACAGATAAAGGCAATTTTGTGCTGATCGGCTGACGCGATATTAATCTGGTTATAACTAGAGAAACCGTCCATAAACGAGTATATTTCACTTCCGGCACACTCATCAATGAGTTGGTCAATGAAGGGTGTGGGGTAGTTATCCTTCGGACAAGCTCGATTAATATCACGGTAATCAACATAGACCCTGATGGTACCCTGCTTTTTATTCACAGGGATGATATTGGAAACCCAATCTGTGAGTGGGATGGGGTAGATAAAACCAGCCTTGAGAAGATTTTCAACTTCCGCTTTAATGGTCACAGCCTTTCGGGGGTGCAGGAGGCATAAACGCTGTCAGACAGGCTTAGCTCCCGGATACATGGGTATCTCATGCACCACAATACTTGGGTCGATGCCGGGCATTTCTTCGTAAGACCAAGCAAACACGTCATGAAATTCGTGAAAAAGACCAGTATAAAGTTGAATTTCCTCGGGAGTACAAGTTACTCCAACATGGATATGCTCGACAATCCCTGGTTTAACAGAGATGTCGATCAGCTGGGTTTGCGTGATGTTTCCCATGTTCCCTTCAGAGGACACTTGATATACTTGGATGGGTGTCTGAAGGGGTTGTTCGGGGAGACAACGAGCAAACCACTCGAGTCAGGCAAGCATTTCCCGATGGGTAGGGAGGAACAAGGAACGATGGTGAAGATTGGACCAAGGGGGTTCCTCGAGATACATAGTCTCTATAATGGATTCATTAGAAGGAAATGTTTCCTTTAAAGGATCCGAAGAAGCATAGTCTCCAAGCCAAGGGGAATGAGCATACGAGTCAAGAGATCTGCTCAAAGAAGTAGATTCAGGAGGAGGAGCCGATACAGAAACGATCTCGACGTAGTTGAGCTCGGCAGGACTCAACGGCATCTCATCGCCCCATGATTCTATCTGGTCA
Source organism: Pinus taeda (assembly GCA_000404065.3). Taxonomy (NCBI): domain Eukaryota; kingdom Viridiplantae; phylum Streptophyta; class Pinopsida; order Pinales; family Pinaceae; genus Pinus; species Pinus taeda. Next base: position 68,562 of record APFE031042786.1, read on the forward strand.
ATGGGGGGAAGAACCCAAGGATCAGAACGAACAGAAATCATATTGATAGGATCGACGTTTGGAGGCGGGAGTGAAAAGACACCCATGAGGGCAGGGTCTTTAAAGAGCCCAACTCCCACACTCTCTAATGGAATGGAGGTATGCTCCACAAAAGGCACGTTGCCTTTGGAAGAGGAGGTGAAGAAAGAGAGTTGGTCTACTGTGACAATCTTCCCCTGATGAGGGAAACGAATGACACGAAATAGAGATGAAGCCACGGCTAAGCATGGCATATGTCCAGCTTTGGCCCAAAAGGAGGTTGTAAGTTAGATTAGCATCAACAACTTTAACTTCCACTTCGACAGTCTTCCCTTCCAAAGTAATAGGCAAGCATTGGAGGATACCGTAAGGGCGAGACTCTCTCCCGTCAAAGGCTTCCAAGATTGTAGGAGACTGACTCAAGGTCGGAGAACCAATAGCCTTCCAACAAGCAACAGACATAATGCAAGTTGAAACGCCTTCATCAATAACCGTACGATGAATCGTTTAAGAATTGATGATGACCTGGATAAGGAAGGCAATCTGGTGAGGTAGTCTCGGTACATGGTTCTCAAGATCAAAAGTAACCAAATCCGAGTTGGTCGGGTCGATGCCACCGATGGCCGATAGCAAGGACTTCCTCTGGGGGGGGCAGCTTTGGAGAAATTCTAGAGCGGACATAGCCGATGGAGCCTGAGCTAAGTCCTCAACGATGTTGTAGTGCTGAGAAGCACGAGCATTAGGGTTGTAAGAAGATCTTCGGAGTACTCCTTTAGGAGGGGGTCAAATAGGCGTCTCAGTGCTAGGTCTCTCGATATGGAGCGGACCAAAACTGGGCGAAGGAGCGCTTGAGGGAACCTCAGGCTCTTTCCCGGCAGGTGACGGATATTCTTTTGCTCGAGTAGTAATGTGAACGGGAATCGTTCCAGCCATGAACACTTGAGAACCAAAGGGAGAAGAGGATTGGGATGGGTCAGCCACCATTTGCGTTTGCTGCGAGGGGAAAGGTTCTTTCAGCACCGCAGGGATCCTAGGAGCACCTTTCAACAAGCGACTAACTTCAGACTGCCTTGGGCAGTCTTTGGTGTAGTGGTCCTCGTCACAGATAAGACAAGGATACTTGGGTTTGCGTTTGGGTCCTTCCTCGGGTGAAGGTTTAGGGGAATCCTGCTTGGGTTGATCAGCTTTATTTTTCCCTTTTCCCTTCTTTTTTCCTTTCGAGGCTTTATCCGCCGTGGTGGACTAGATAGCGTTAGTCTCAAAAATATTACCAAAATTAGACACAGCCTGAGAATTATTTTCGTTCGAAGCATTCAACTTTTGCTTCCCAGGGTTCGTGGAAGATTTCTTAGAGGACGGATTTACAGATCCAATGACACCGTCAACAGATGGCTTTGGCGGAGTTTTGGATGTTCTGGGCCTCGGGGCATCAGGAAAATAATCATATAGGGTACCGGACTGGAAATAAACCAAGTCGAGGTACTGAGCACGCGCAATAGCCTGCTCTTTAGTTACACATGCCCCCATAGCAATGTCTCGTGCAATTGCAGGGACAAAGGAGGTTGTAAACCAATCGGTCAGGAGCTAATCAAGAATCCAAAACTTAATCAAACGACGACGTCACCTCCATTCATGTATATGATCGGAGATGTGCGTGGCCGTGTCCTGTTTAAGAGACATGAGGAGAGCGTTCCCGTCTCATACCGAATTGGCAATTGAAAATGAGTTAAAAATGCCATTGCCAACGAGTTAAAATCTTGAAAAGATCTGCGGGCTAGCTCAATATACCACTTAGCAGCAGAGCCAATGAGAGTCCTTTGAAAGAGGCGGAGCCGGACTGAATCGTCAAGCCACGAATTTGATGAACACTAGAGATGATAAGTCATAACGTGGGCTTGGGGGTCTTCTCCAGCTTTGCCATCGAATTTGGGACAATCACCGGGGATCTCGGTTCGAATTGGTGGCTAGAATGGATTATGAAGGATAGGATCATTAGTCAATTTGGACACATCTAGCAGTTCCAATGTTGCTAAGAAGGGTAACTGAGGGTTAAAGGACATCTGTGGCCGTGGGTAAGGGGTAGCACCAGGGTTCCAACTAGTTGTTGGTTGGCCCCATTGATATTGTCCGAATGGACCTGGCCCATAGGGGTTCTGTCCGTAGGGATTCTGTCCATAGGGGTTATAGCCATAACTGGATGACTGACCCTGGATTTGCCCCCCAGCACCCCATTAATTACCAACTTGGCTTGCAGGAGCAACATATTGTTGCTGGTAATTCTGATAAGGAGTCAACTGCATTTGTTGATAATTTTGGTACGGGGCAAACTGAGCTTGCCCTTGGGATTGCTGGAAACCATAAGTTTGCTGGGCTCCATACTGAGCCTAGGGACCAGGCTGCGCTTGATAAGGAGGTTGAGATTGAAACCCAACTTGCATTTGAAGACCAACTTGGGTCTGGGGCCCAGCCTGGGGTTGGAAATCAGGTGGAGCTTGAGAAGCAACAACCATTTGAATGCCCGGTTGCGCAGGCCCAGAAAGATGTCCTTGAGAGGATTGGGGTTGAGCCATCTGGCCAGAAGGTTGTCCTGGTTGAGCTTGAGATTGGCCCACTTGCCTAGAAGTTTGAGCTTGCGGGTGTTGGGTTGTCCTTGCACAACCGAGGGTTGTCCTGATGGACCAGATGGCTGAGCGGACTGGACAGTTGGTTGTCCTAATTAAATTTGAGGTTGACCAACTTGTCCAGACGGTTGACCAGACTGGACAGTGGGTTGGCCTTGCTGTACGTAAGGCTCACCACCTTGCCCAGAAGGGTATCCCTGCTGGACCCCAGGTTGTCCTTATTGCATATAAGGTTGTCCAAGATTTCCAGAGGGTTGACCAAAAGGGTATCCCTGCTGGACCCCAGGTTTTCCTTGTTGCATATAAGGTTGTCCTGGATTTACAGAGGGTTGCCCAAGATAAGTAAAAGATGGACCACCATAGGCTAAAGGTTGTCCCTGAAAGGGTTGTCCTTGTGGGCCTCTAGGTTGCCCTGGATAAGATTGCCCCTAATACTGCTGCCAATAGGAAGGTTGCGTGTAAGATGGCTGACCTTGATAAGGTGGTCCTTGATCCGCAAGGGGTGCTTGGCCACCACCGTAACGAGTGGTACCCCAAGCAACATTTAACGGGACTGAGACCTCAACCGCAGGCTGAGATGGCAAGGATCCAAGATAAAGATGATGCCCTACGGGATCATAGTAATGAAATGGACCTTGCGAGCCCGCACCCTGGATAGCTTACAAATACTGATTGTATGCCCCCCCTGCTGGAATGGAACCAGAAGAAGGTGGGGCACTAAGTGTAGGACCGACAACTCCAGATGTAGGTACCGACTGGCCACTATTTACCGAACCGTGAGACGGTCCAGCAACAGTGGTCACAACCGAGGACGCAGTGACGACACTAACAACAGGCACTGAAGAAGCTACACAGACAGTTGGAATAGTCGGGACTGAAGTGACAGATGTATTGTGAATTTGAGGAATAAAAGATCCCGAAGTGGGAGTGATGTTGTGATCCCACATGGTACCCGAAAAAGAGTTCCTAGAACCAATAACATCCCTTAAAGCCCTATAGCGTAAGGGAAACGTGACATCGAGAGGGGTGACACTGAAGGGTGGTGTTTCCACCGAGATAGGAGTTTCAACACTTGTCGCAACGGATGCTTCATTCGCGATGGGGGATGTTTCATCCATATCAGAGGAAGACATTGGGATCGAAACACCAGTAGGAGTAAAAGGAGTATCCTCTTCGGAAGGCTCCCAAACAGGGTTCCAATTGATATTGTCAAAATCGTCTTCTGGAGCGCGCGAGTTCAATGGTTGGATACTCGGAATAACAGGGAGAGTACCACTACCAACCGGTGTCTCAGGAGCAACAGAATAAGGAGACCCTTGGTCACTTGGAATGGGAGACGGGATCGATGATTCTGCCAGGATGATTCGATTCAAAAATCCTAGGCAAACTAACGAGAAAGGACCCTACTCAAGCTAACACAAACAAGATCTAACAGGGTAAATGTGAACATGGCCGAATAAATTTTAAGACACAAGGACATAACTTGACCTTTTCATCTTTAAAGAGTTGAGAAAAGGACAAAAAGATGACTCTAGTCGCCTTTGAATGCTTAATGAGCCTGAAGTGACAAATGCTCAGATGAGCCTTTTATTTTAGGGAGTCCGAAAAGGATCAAAAGTGACTACTCTAGAGAACTAGGCAAAAGTTTTACCAGACAATCCATAAAACTGCATATACACCTTGGCAATCGTATGAAAACCAAGGACTTTTCGTACGACAGTCAATCTTCCCGAATGTTGTGTTCGGTGCGTTACGGGTTGTAAGGTGGCAGACACGGCTTCATGTGGATAAAGGATGATAACCTAGTGGGGTCTCCCCATATACTCGACGGTACATGGGAGCACAATTCCGTACTAGATCACTATTGAGTCACAGAAGGAGGAATCACCCAACCTTGAGTGGAAACAAAAGTGACTAGGTTTAACGACGCCGGAGCACGTCTCTAGCCTAGACCTCTAAATAGTGTGCGTTATGTTCCAATGCGTTGTTAGATTCATTCAGTTCCTTTTAAAGTTGATCTTGTATTATGTTTCAGTTTTCAGGCCTTACCGTATGTAATGTCTCAAAATTTCCTAAATGCAAACTATATGCCACAATATATCATTTCATTCGATGAATGCTAACTACAAGAGAGTTAAGAGATTTCACACAAACGAAATGATCACAAAACAACCAACAATATCTCTAATGCAGCTAATGGAAATTTAAAAACTTTTCTTCAAAGTCACTAATCACTAATAACAACGAAAAGCTCTAATTCACATTAACTAATCAAAAGAAAAAGAGATTGTTTTTCTTTTTAATTATGACGGCAAGATGCACTAAACAAACTTTGAGAAACGATAATGAAAGAGTAAATACAAGCAAATTCCACTCAATGCAAGCACAATCAGATCCCTAAATCACAAAGCAATCCTTCAAAAATGAGAAAAGTCCCAAAGACTCAAATGAGCCGTGTAATCTAGGCACAAAGCGAAACAAAGTGGAGTTCAAGTGAAAAAGAGGTAGGTCACTCAAACAATGCAATGAAACGACTAACAACCACTAAACGAGTGCAAGGGAGCAATCAGAAAGTCGACTGGACCAATAGAAGACCAAAACTCCTAAGGAAGGCTTGACACACAAAGCCACTAGATGCCCTAGGGCTAAAAACTTGAAATCGATGGAAAATGGCAAACACCCAAAGGGTAAAGGTTAAAGCCAGTCAAACAAGACTCCAACACACTCAAGCAGTCGAAAAAAGGTACCCAGAACAAAGACCAAGCTCAGGAGGCTCAAAACCAAGCAAACTTCAAAAGTTCCCAGGCCTGGCGCGACTGTCAGGCTGCAACTAGCGCCTTTTGAGGATTGGCACGGGTTGTATATGAGCAACTAGCGCCAATTGGCGCGAGTGTTACGCTATAAAAGCGCGCCAGTCAAGTTTGCTATGCAAAAATAAAAAATAAGCAATCCAAAGCTAGGCCAACAATAACCAGGTAAACCAAGAGGCGAGAAATAGCAAAAGAACTCAACCCAGAAGGCTGACCAAGCAGGTAAAAATCAAGAAACAACCAAAAAGGCAAGACAAGCTCCCCAGTGGAGTCGCCAAATTATTGAGGAGGTAAATCCCCTTTGCGGACAGAGGCGATCCCTACTAGCCCAGACCGGGTCTAGCAACAATCATACAACGCTACAACGTAAGTTCCTAATTGCAAATTAAAGACCAGTGATGAAGGCCTACCTGGATTCCAACGCTAGTGCTTGTAGAAGAGGTGGTGCTCTCATTCCTTTGCTCCGACAGATCACGATCCCCACAATCTCCGTGAATGGACACTTGCACATACAAGAAACGACACAAACACAAACATAAAATCCAACATATGCAACTATATATCAGTCAGAAAGGATATAACTCATCATCATCACAAATAACAATAAGAGTGGAACCATAACCAATAGTCATTTATTAATAATAATCAAAGAAGAATACAACCATAATTCTGACACTAGATTCTCCTTAGGCTGGGTAGTCAGCAACACATGTCTTGCAAAGCTTGTTGGGAGTAGGAACAAGCCTCTCTCTCTTTGGTTATTGGACAAGAATCTCCTTACTTAGATTTGGCCTTATGGGAATGAAGAAGGTTCTTGCAGCATGAAGCTCTTGGAAACTTGACAATTCTAAATCTCTGGAACTCTGGAACTAGCTTGCCAAGGAAAATGGACAAGCTTTTATAGATGGAGGGAGGGGAGTTGGGATCATCCACAATAATCATGGGATTGGCTTTATCACTAAAGAAGCTTCCATGAGAGGTGGCAAACCACTTCCTCTCTATGGAAATCCGAAGCCAAACCACCCAACTCAAGATATATTCAGTCCAGGAATTTGTTAGGATGAATCTTCCGCTGTTTGTTTGTTAAAAAACACCACTGATTATGGTTGGCGCGAGTGCGACTCTGTGACAGAGCGGCAACTGGCGCACCCTCTTTGGAGGATTTCCCCCATTGGCATGAGGGCTGCACTATGGAACCGCACTAATGGAAAAAGGGCTATTTTTAGGGGTTTTTAGCAGGAGATGTCTTCAGGGAAAATGAAGTTCATGTTCAGGGGAATGCAATGTAAGTGTTTGCAGGTCATGTCACTTCTCATAGGTCTCAGAATGAGTCCTCCAAGATGCGGGAGAGGGGTAACATGGACGGTGACAAATTGCTGTGTAACAGATGCCCCCTAAAGCATGAGGCCCGAGAGAGAGAGGGGTGAAATGCTTTACAAGAACATGTCCAAAGGAAAACACGGCCGTCATAAAACCTGCGTGGAGAAGTACAACTGATGTCTCAAGTACATGATATATGTGGTATGGGCGCAACCATCCATAGCAGAGTACATAAGAATTGAGATCCAAGGTATGGACACAGCTATCCAGTGAGGATCGATAAATAGACTTAGGCATGGTCGCATCCATCCAGTGAATGAGTCATTTAAGAATCATAATAATCCACAAAATCGCAACCTGGATCACAACAGACAAAATCTAGGGTCTTGTGCTCCATCTCGACCCGAACAAAGTACAAGTTCAAGCATGCGAATATAGGAGTCGAAGTCGAACATGCAGGAACATCGTCTGATTACCAGCCAATGATGGAAACTGTTAACAGATGTGAGAGGCACCACCAATAATGACAATGGCCCTCAAGGTACTATAGGTACAATCTACGACGTGCGAATCAGTGAGCTGGCGTCGAAAACCCGTAGAATCATTCGATCGGAGGCCAATGATGAAAACCTCGCGTTGAACACGAAGAACCTGCCATTGAGGCATTTAGGCTCCAAGGCACCTGAAGGGAGTCTCTAGGTCAACTTCCTGGATAATGAGCTGAAGTTGACAGGAAGCGACCTTGATCGAAGGTAGGCCATAGTGTTTCCCACGTCATCGACACGAGAGAGAGGAGGATAATATTGTTTGTGAATTAGGATTATGTGAGTTATCAGAGGGAGGTTGATTATTTCGCAGAGGTCAACTTCTCTTGAACATGTCGGCGGCATGACAGTGGACTTGGCAGTATTTGACATCAAATGATCAAAGGTCATGGTGACAAGGCAACAAGCAGAGGAGAGGTCAAACAGGATCGCCCAAAACCACGGAAGCAAGTGAAAAAGGAGATGAGATGTCCCCACCCAGACACAAATGCAGATAAGTGCCATGTTCAAGAGTGACATACTGCTGACACGATAATGATTTTGGTTCCATTTTCCCCACCATTTCTGGCGAGTACCCCAGTTATTTTTATGAACAAGCTTGACGGGGATAACATATGCTTGTAAAGAATCATTTCGACGGAATCCAATGTCATCAAGTTTTAACGAGTCTGACAAAGGAAGAACTTGACATCTTTTCATGTTTAGAAAGTTTGAAAAGACAGCAGAAAAGTAAACTCCAAGGTGTCCTTTTTCGTAAAGTTGTGTCTCTCGAGCCCGAAAAAGTATAAAACAATGCTCGAAAGAACCGCCTGACCATTACGATCGAGGAGTACTTTTCATGATTAGTGATCTCGACCTGAAAAAGTAAAAAAGCAATCGAAACCACGTTGTTTCGTAACCGTTAACGAGCCTAAAACGACAAGGGCCCGAAAATCTTTTCGTATTTACACAGTCGGAAAAGAGTTTAAAGACGACCGCCTCTCATTTACATTTAGCGAGTCAAGAGGAATAAATCGGAAATATTTTCATCTTTAAACGGTCAGAAAAGAGCTAAAAGCAGACCTCCATTTTTATTCTCTTTAACGAGTCAAGAAGGGAAAAAATACTCGACAACCTTTTCATATTTTATGAGTTAGAAAAGAGCTTAAAGGTGACTCATCCTAGGGGAACGAGTGGTATAAAGGGTAGCAACTGGTTCTGGCAATGGTGGACCCACTCAAAACATGTAATGGTCAAGAGGCTGGCTAATAAAACCACTCATTGCTGCGGTTCCTCAGGAAAGGAAAGAAAACCAAGTGAATGCGTATGATGGGCCAAAGAGATGGTGGCAATGGAATGAAACAACCAAGGCTCAACTAGCAGAATTTAGCGGATAAAGATAGAAATCACAAGATGTACAATGGGTATGGGTTCATTTTTACACAAGCTTGAACCATGGAGAACTCTGCTTGGATTCTGTTTCATGTTTGCACAAGCTTGAAATGAAAAACTATGATTGTTATAAGTTTCCATGCCCCCAGCATAATGACACAAAATGAGGTAGATGCCCCCCAAGCTTAATTGCATTCAACAAAGTGGATGGAATGAAGGTTCACTTTCGAGATCTTGGAAAGACTCGACTTGTATTTTACAAGATCTTAATCAAAAGACTCAATTTGGAAAGGGGGTTGTTTCATTTTTTAATGAGGTTGACACAGTAAAAGAACTATCCTAATAACCCTTGTTTCATTTTTTAACGAGCTTGACACAAGATCAGGAACCATGCTCAGGACTCCTTGTTTCATTTTTTAGGGAGCTTGACATAGGAAAGTGAACTATGCTCCGACCAGACCTAATGTCATTTTTTAGGGAGCTTGACATAGGAAAATGAACTATGCTCCGCTCAGACCTAATTTCATTTTTTAGGGAGCTTGACATAGGAAAGTGAACTATGCTCCGACCGAACCTAATTTCATTTTTTAGGGAGCTTGACATAGGAAAATGAACTATGCTCCGACCAGATCTAATTTCATTTTTTAGGGAGCTTGACAAAGGAAAATGAACTATGCTCCGCCCGAACTTCATCATAATGAACAGGAAGTCGGGGCTTCCAAGAGTGGCGCTCCCGGTGGGAGGTCAATGTCTTGGAAGTCAGGACCCAATGCCCCCAGGACACTATGCACGACGGCGGCATGGCTGGATATAAGCACGGGAGAGGTGGCCACGTAGTTGATCTGGGGTGAAACAGATGCAACTGGTGGATGAGAACCAAGAGGGAAGGACAATTGTGCCGGAGGGGCTTGTGGACGAACGAACGATAATTGATCCATTGTCACTATTCTTCCATCGCGTGGAAAGCAAACCACACGGAAAAGTGAAGAAACAAGGGCTCCCATGGCATACACATAGTCACGACCAAGGAGAAGACTGAAGTCTAAAGAACCTTGGGTAACCGAGACGTCTATATAGACAGTCTTGCCTCCCAAATTGATAGGGAACTTTGGAAGGATCCCTAATGGTTGACTCGTTCCTCCGTCAAAAGCGGTGAGATTCGGTGCGACAGGTACAAGAGATGGGGAACCCAAAGCCTGCCAGTAGTAACAGGCATAAGACTAACCGATGCTCCTTTATCTAACACAGTGCCAGGCAGCGCCATATGGGAGGCATAGGTGGTGACCCAGAAAGGCACATGGGACGGAAGGGGAGGGGTAGTCAAACAACTCCAATCGAAGGAAACGATCGAACTACTTGGTGGGGGAACCATATGGTTTCCCCCCCGGTCAGAAGGGACCGAATCGGAATTCTCCGAAGAGGCTGGGGTGGGAAAACAATTATCAAGCTCAGGAGAATCCGATGAGACGAGCAGAACATGGGAATTTGGCTCTTCTGAAACAGAATGGTCAACAGGAGATGAACTCCAGTCGGCACTCTTCCCGACCAATGGTTGGTCTGGAACAGACTGGGCACAGCCAGGTTCGGGAAGAGGGGCCTGGACAAGAGGAGAATGTGAATCAATCTCATTGTCGGGAGGCGAGTGATCTGGAGCTGCAGAAAGGCGTTGATATCCAACGGGGATTTGGGGTGAGGGAGCGGGGAGACTTTCCAAAATAGCGGAGGCTTTATCCATGAGTGGACAAAGGTGAAGGGGATGATTGCCTTCACAAAGTCTGCAGGGGATTCGAATCTTCCCTTTTCCCTTACCATTCCCAACTGATGAGGTAACATTGCCATGAGCCTCAGTGGACGATGAGGGGCGGGCCAGATCACGAGACCACACTTCTAAGATCCTGGGAATACCAGGACAATCACGAAGAAGATGGTCCTCCTTGCATAATCGACAAGGAAACTTAACCTTCCGCGGAGAAGCGGAAGGGGGCCCTACTTCAGGTGTACTCGAGGGAGCAATAATTGTGCTTGTAGCCTCTCCCTTAGGAGACTTCTTGTTCTTGTTCTTGTTCTTCTTCTTCTTAGCCACCTGGTTATTCGAATCGAGATTTTCACCAGGCGAAGTACGAGAAGAAGACGTAGAAGTAGGCGTCGAAGGGGAGAGGTCCACCTTAGGTTCAACATGATGTTTTTCAGGTGGAGGGACTCATGGAGTATCAGCCGACACAGTAGGGACGAAAGAGGTTGAAAACAACCAAACAGGCAACCCGACAGTTAACCCCGGAAGGGATAACGTCGCCATATAAGGAGCACCAACATTCCCAAGAGGAGTGAAATGACTAGGATTCCCGTCAGGAGGGGAACTTGGGTTGGTGAACCCTGGAAAAGTTGCCATAGCAAAAAGAAACCTACTCAAGCTAATGCACACAAGATCTAAGAAGGGGATGTACTACCTTAGGTTATGTAAGTTGATGGTAGATGTGAAACTATTATTTGGAGGCTACTAGAGTTTGATAACATCGCCTTATTCATGTTCAATACTAGTTATGTGCCATAGTTGGTGTTAGGTGAGCCATTGTGCTTATGGACTCATGGTCCTATCTTTGGGGTGATTGGCAGTAGAGATACTAGAAGAAGTGTGTTATATAGTTCGGTTGTACATATAAGGTTTGTAGTGAATCGACATATTTTATCAGATAAGTATTTGCAATATATTTTAAGGCATATGTTTTGTTTATGGATATTACTTTTCTTGCTTGATATATTGTTATTCTGTCATGCTATGTATATTTTATTAGTGATTATTGTATCAGTACCAGTGGGTGTTAGCATCGCCCTAGAGAAACGACTGGGAGATGTTATAAGTAGTGATTATAATATTAGTGTTGGTGGGTGGTGGTATCTCCCTAGCAAGGTGGTTTGGGGATGTTAGAAGAAAACTTCTTTCTCTTCTAGCAAATCTCGTAAAGCGAAGATTTTTTCCTAAAGCAATCAATGTCTTTCCCATACATGGCCTAGAGGATCTTCAATTAATATGCATTAATTGGATTCTCACAAGTTGCCTATTTTCTCATTATACCTTTACCTTCCTGAAAATCCTTCTTTTCCTTATGTCTGCTTCCATATATTTTTCCCATTATTCTTTTTTCCACACAGATTAGTCTTTTGCAAGATATTTAGCCATTTAAATATTCTCCCTCGATATCATTCTTGTATCCCCATATATGTGCTCTTCCTTGTGCATCTTTGAATTCCACTATTATCTATCTTAACAATTTTAGTGATTGAAAGTTGAAACAACAAACTAATATACTGATTTTCATAACTAGAACATAGCCCCTAGTAGAAAACCAAAAAAGCATGTTGCACACATGGGAAAAAATAAGTCTATCCATGACAATGCCAAAGAGTTACTTGTTACATATACCTTGAACTATAGAAAAAATTAGCAGAAAAACATAAATTTGCTAAGGGGAAATCCAATGTTTTCCCTATTTGTAGCTTGGACCTAAAACTCAACCTAACAACTCATATATTGATCTTCATGAATGCAACATAGTTATGCAAAATAGACCATAAATATGGACAAAACACATAGAAAATATTTTTTATCCGATACAGTGCCAAAGAATTAATTGTATCCCATACATAATTTCCAACATATCTATATAATACAAAAGAAAATTCTTGAACTCTATAAACTAACAATGGAAATTAAGAGTAAAAGATTGGCATAATAAAACCAGTGTGAAAGGTTTAAAAAGCACTAAGGCAAGAGCTAGAAGTAAATTTGAAGGCGTCAATGATCTGTTCATGGGAATCTAGTGATAGTGGCACCATTGAGTAAAGGGTTGTACCATATTTTATACATATACGTAGATACAATACATTAAAATGTGAAGATTGATAATAATATAATATTAAATGGAAAGAGTCAACATTAAACAATAGGGAGTATTATCCTAAGACGTGAATTTAGGTTTTCAATTTTTACAATACTACAAATTAATTAAGAATTCAATTCAAGAGATGTTACCCCAAGACATTTAAAAGAAGACTGAATCTCTCATCAAATCCATGATATAATGCCATGAGAGATGACATCCTTATTGTCTGCATCCTCTACATGCTTCATCAAGATGCTCTCTATGTTATGGAACATTTGCGAGGGCTTCAAATCATAGGCAACAAGAGAAGGAAATCTAGTTGAATCCCCTAATCGACTTGCCATATTAATTGGTTACATTTATTCAAAGGACCTTTTTGTACCCTAGGCCTTTGCCAAGAAGAAGCTTAAGGGGATTATAAACACAAACCAAGTTTTTCTACCTTCCTTGATTCCAATAAATTGCACTTCACCTAATCTAATCCAAAAATAAATCTAGGTGCTCTAATTCCTCTCAGGGGAAAAGGAATTCCCCACATATGGGGACAACCAAATAGAAAATTGTAATAGTTCCAGGGTGTATGTGTATGAAGTGTCCACTAATTTATTGAATTCTACCAAACATGTCTATCATTTAAAGTGTCTATTATGCCAAATTTGCTCACTCACAAGTGAATATGGTAAAGAAACTGGTAGTACCATACACATTCTTCCTATTATATACTTAAGCACGAACAAGATAAAATTTTTCCACCATGAAAATAGTTATAGGCTTCAAATTCTACTATATGAGTCAACTCATGCATAAACATACTTGCTAAACCTATTATATATTAATAGTTGAGTAGATATCAAATTTTATTAGGCATAATAATATGGTTGTGGAAGGTTTAAAGCCTTAATATAGATGCAATGTAGAGCAAATTCAACCTCCTTGGTAGACCTTATGTGCAAGATCCCAAAGCCATCTATAATGGATACTACATCACTCACAAACTTCAAAAGATGGCAAGGTTTCATAGTTGGGATTTTCCTTCTACATTTTCCTCTATTGTCAATTGACATGAGTAGAAATAGCCTGCATTTGCTTTTGTTGCTTAGTTAAAAAAGGTGGATACATCCTCCATTGGACGGGGCATCTTTCCACATCCTACAATCCCAACCCTCTCCTTTGAATTGATAGTTTGTGATAACAGCATGTAAAAGACAACTCATAATGCTTATCAGAAGAGAAAACTGACATAGGTTGTCCCAACAGTTTGAGGGCTCTTTGATTATTTTAATCCGATTCAATTATTTAATTCTTAAATTAAGATATGTAAATGTCATTATAATGACATGAAAAAGGGCTTTGAGCCTTCTTTTATATCTACATGTTTTTATTTTAAAATTTATTTCAAGTAACAAGGTAGTGGATTCTATTTTTGGTTTGTTATCCAGTTATAGCTTTCTGTTTTTGATTACATCACATGGATTGTGCTGTGTTGTCTAGCTGTAAAAGCTGAAGCATCTTTCCACATTTTGCAATGTGAGCCCTCCGTTGCAAGCAGAATTGACATCAACTATCTAAGAAATAAGCAGCGCTGCAATCCCAGCCCTCCGCTCTTAATAAACTTGAGAGTCTATGAAAGCAAATTTCGAGATAAAATTGGGGCTGCTTATCAAACAAGTTACGTCAATGGTCAGGAATCTTGGTTCGAGAGATAATTAGCGCTGCTTATCAAACGAGTTATCTCAACGGTCAAGAACCTTGGTTGCTTTAATTCGATTCAATCTTTAAATTCATATTGGCATTGGCATTGTTGTGCCTCTCCTACTCTCAGAGTTTCCTGCATTGTGTGGTCTAGTCTCGTGTGTCTGTATGTTTGGAGCTCCACGTTGTGTGTCTATGAATGTGGTGTGGTCTATGTTGTTATGTCTGTGTGTCTGTCATCTGTGTTTGGTGTGTCTGTCTGCCTGGTGTGCTTGTATTCTCTGAGAGGTGGAGGCAGAGGGTTGCTTTTGTATTCTTTGAGAGGCAGAGCTTGTATTCTTTGAGAGGCAGAGGCCGAGGTGTGCTTGTATTTTTTTTGAGAGGCAGAGGCAGAGAGGTGGAGGCAGAGGTGTGCTTGAGAGGCAGAGGCAGATATGGCGCATGAATTATTGAATGAGGAATACTCTGCCCAGTTAAATGAGGCTTCCGGCTCGATCACAGGTAAATGGGGCATTCTATTTTCAAACTCTTTGTATGGATGACTCTAATTATGGGTTGCAAATAAGATTAGCTGAATGAGAGAGAGGAATCGATTTGATTTTTGAAATTTCATTAGCATAGCTCGATTCCTATAAATTATATCCTGGAGCCTGCAGTTTCTTGGTTTCTTTAAATTAGATCCTCTGCATCCATGGTTAGACGATTTCTTGGTTTTCAAATTAAATCCTCTGAATGCATGCTGAGGCGCTTTCTTGGGTTTTTTAATTAGATCCTCTGCATCCATAGTTACACGATTTCTTGGTTTTTTAAATTAAATCCTCTGAATCCATGGTGAGGCGCTTTCTTGGCATCCATGGTTAGACGATTTCTTGGTTTTCAAATTAAATCCTCTGAATGCATGCTGAGGCGCTTTCTTGGGTTTTTTAATTAGATCCTCTGCATCCATGGTTACACGATTTCTTGGTTTTTTAAATTAAATCCTCTGAATCCATGGTGAGGCGCTTTCTTGGTTATTTTAATTAGATCCTCTCCAAGGTTAGACGATTTCTTGGTTTTTAAAATTAAATCCTTCTTGGTTTTTTTAATGAATCCATGCTGAGGCGCTTTCTTGGTTTTTTTAATTAGATGCTAGACGATTTCTTGGTTTTTTTAATTAGACGCTCTCCATGGTTAGACGATTTCTTGGTTTTTTAAATATAAGACTCTGAATCCATGCTGAGGCGCTTTCTTGGTTTTTTTAATTAGATCATCGCGGTTTCTTAGTTTTTTAAATTAAATCCTATGAATCCAAGCTGAGGTGGTTTTTTAAATCAGATCCTCTGCACCCATGTTGAGGCGGCACCGTAAATCCCTCGTTGCACTGAAAGCGCGAGAAACCGAACCTGCCAATAATATCACCGTTGAATATGGCCGGCGTCGAAGGCAGTGCGAGCATTTTTGTGGAGGAGAAATTCCTGAGACCCTGCTTTAAAGATGGAGAAATTCCCTTAGCGATTTTGAAGGGCGTAATTACATCACCGTATACGGTGCATAGTGAGAGGCCGGTGTTTGCTCCAGAATCAGTTGTACAATGAGAGGCCGGTATCGAGTAGTGAATTTATAGGTCGGTTGCCCGATCATTTTTTCACACATCGTCTCCCAATGCAGCGGCCATTATTCCTTGAATCTAAGGGATTGAGCAACGCCGTAAGCCTTGCAAATATGTGATATCCATCTATCAATGTCATTCATGCCTGGGAGGTAAGCATTTTCATTTTCTTGACTGACTATTTCTTGAAATGCATGTGTGATGAAGAGGAATTGATTCCAATACATCTCCATAAAACTCATGTCATCTCCAGAAAACATAAGCTATTGGATATGGGTGGAAATACATTATTCTAAAATTGTCAAACTCCCTGTCTAATTTGAACAATCTTGGTAAGAGGTCGAAGCCCTGGGTTCTTTGAAGGATTAATAGTTAGATAAAGGTCGAGAGCCGACCCTTAGCAGAAAAATAATTTCTATAAAAACCCAAGTTAAAATTTATGGAACCTGTACGTGACCCAAAATTGGGAACAATCGACGAATAACGAAGGGGAATCAACATTTGAAAACGTTGAGTTAAATTTCCCACACTTTCCCTTGTTCACATGAAGAAGGGTTCTTCTACAATTAATTACAAGAAAGGTATTAGGGAACCAATAATTGGAAATGAATGTAACCTCCAAATTCCCAATTGGGAACTGTAACAAATCATTACCTAAATGCAGTCTCAGGAGCTTATTGATGTCAATATTAGAATATGAACAACCAAACAAAATCTGAGATAAATTAGGAGAGTAAAATTATATTTTACCCTATATCTTCGGAGCTGAAGTACGTATCCGCAGGGAAAATTTAATAGGAGAACCCCGATAACTCTGTCTGGAAAAACAAATGAAGGATAAAAGGAACCGTAAGTATATATAAAACAAATTTAAGAAGCTCCTGTCCAGCATATAACTCGGCCAACGAGGACATAGCCAATTAACATTCTTGTTATCAATAGAAGGTAGCCATTAATATTGTTGATGAAGAAATCAATGGTTCTGAAGCCATTTCCATCCTTTGATTTTGATGAATATGCCCAATGAGTTGTATGATGACTGGGATTGGTTCTGTCTCATTTCCTTGCCCCTGATCCTTACAGAACATTTCCATCAAACTCATTTCCTTGCCCTGATGCTTACATATAGATATATGTGCATGCAAACTGCTGAGTGGATAGATACATGTGCATGCAAACTGCTGAGTGGAATACTCATCAAAAACATGCAAGAGAGATATATCTATATGTGATGCCGAAAGAAAGATATGAATTCTGTACAGCCAGATAATTGTGATGCTGAGAGAAATATGAATGAATTCTGTAGAGCTAGTTAGATAGATAATTGAGACATTTATATACACTATTCTTGTATACACTATTCAGCCCTAGCTTTTCATTAATTTTTGTTAATGCTTGCCTTTTCCTTACCAGTTTGGAGGGCGTAATTACACTTCCGTATCATGTTGTTGGACCTGGGGCTCGCTGGAGAAAAGGGCATCCGTGAGAGGTAAGCATTGCTACCTGTTATAAAGTCATCCTCAACTGATTGCATTGCGGAAAATAAGGGATTTTATCAGAATTACATATTTAATGGAAAAAGCTTCAGATTTTTTGATTTTCTTTATATTTTTATACTACCATTTATTTATAATTTTTGTATTGTTAGTTGTGATTACTGTGATAATAAACTTATGTATTGTTGTATTTTCACATTTAATTGATTATATATTATATTTTAAATTTCATGAACACATTTAATTGATTATATATTATATTTTAAATCTGATGAATATGTGCAATGGGTCATAGGCTATAGGCTATATGGGACGATGATGACTTGTATTGCATGGGCATATCACTATTGCAGAAAAAGATTGAGTCAATCTAGTGTAAATGGTGCAAAGGTAAATTCAAAGGTTCATATTCATTACCATGTTTCTTTTGGTTTTAGTGAAAGTGTGGGCTCCAACTTTGGCTTTACTCTCTCATGATGGAGTATATTACGTCTTCCATAATCTTCCAATTATCAAGTTAGGTTAGTTACTTTATTAAATTTATAAAAGTTTTTGCTACTTGTATAGATGACCACTAAATTTTAACAATTTTTGTTTTTTTGCAGATCATAAGAGGGACATGAAGAATATACAAACATGCTCAGATAGATGAAATATCAATATCTACAAGTCATGATAGAATATTTGAATTCATTATGTTATTATGACCCAAATTAAACTAACCTTCATTTATTTTTCTTATTATGTAATTACTTAAAAAACATCATAATAATAAAAAGTATTATTTTTTTGAAGGAGCGAAAAGCCCTTTCTCATTGCTCTTGAGGATGGACCATGGCTATCCTCAAGGGTATGTGTCCCGTTCTGCACCTTACTTTTTCATTTGCTTAATAAATTTATTTTAGAATTAGATAGATTTAGTTTAAAATTATGAAATAATACATCAATATAAATTAGAACATGTTAATTAAAATTTTAAAATATTGAATAAGCTTGAAGTTATGTAAATGCATTTGATTTAATCAATATAATATTTTTCGAACTGGGAGTTTTTGTGATAACTGCACAATTTTTGTATGCTTGTTTAGTGGTTCAAGTGTGTATGATCAAATTGTGTGTCTTTATTGTATAAATTGATTAGTGTGTGGTAATTGCAAAATTATTGTATGCATATTGAGTGATTGATTTGTTTTGTGATGTTTTTATTGTATACATTGATTGATGTGTTTTTCTATTACTTTGTGATGTGATGATGAAATTAAATGCAGATTTTTGTGCAATGATTGTTGTTTGAGGTTCATTTATATGATTGTGTTTACAATGAATGTGTGACATGTTCATCTATACTTTCAAATGTGAAATATTTTTCTTTGTTAATGCTTGGTCTTTATATTATGTTTGTGTATTCAAAACATTTTTGTGGGTGATGACCAAAATTTGATATGTAATGTTTGAATCTTTGTGTGTTTACAATGCTTTTTGTGAAGTTCATTATTAGATGTGTAGTGATTTTGTATGACGATATTTGTTGTTGGGCTTCACTTACATAGTTAGCATTTACAATGAACGTGGATGACATGTTTGAAATGTGTGTGAATTTCCTTTAGCATATTCTTTGATTTAGTGCTACAATAATTTTGTATGTTTGGATATATACAATTTTCTATGTACGATGATAAAAAATTTGATATGCAATGTTTGTATCTATTTCTAATTTTGTGTGTAATAAGAAAAGTTGATGCGATGATGTAATGCTTGTATGTATTTATAATTTTGTGTGTGCAATAAGAAAATCTGATGCCATGTGTGTATGCTTGTCTATTTGTGATGCTTTTGATGTTTGGATATTTGTGTATTTGTAATGCTTGTTATGTTTGTGTATTTATTGTATGCTTGTATTGTCTATGTATTCAGAGTGTTGTTTGTAATGTTTAAAACTTGAAATGTACTCTTGATTGTGTGTGTCTATGTATTCAAAATATTGTTTGTACTGTTTAAAACTTGAAATGTACTTTTGATTGTGTGTGCCTATGTATTCAGAATATTGTTTGTAATGTTTAAAACTTGAAATGTACTCTTGATTGTGTGTGTCTATGTATTCACAATATTGTTTGTAATGTTTAAAACTTGAAATGTACTCTTGATTGTGTGTGTATATGTATTCACAATATTGTTTGTAACGTTTAAAACTTGAAATGTACTCTTGATTGTGTGTGTCTATGTATTCACAATAT